>JAVKPL010013547.1:0-75659 GCA_032173675.1 Gastrolobium villosum | reverse complement strand
AAGGCTTAGTGCATAATTTATAGATCTACAAAATCAACCATAAAGATACCACAAATATACTCACAATCTATGGCAGACACACCACCAAGGCTTCACTAATCCAAAGGAGATCCAAAAACTTCAAAAACACCAAGAACACCCAAGAACTCGGATCTGCCCTTGCTCCAAAACGTCCCAAGGAGGTGATTTCAAGGCTTGAGAGTATCACCAATGGCCTTAGAAGGTTGTTTACAATAAATTTCAACAACAAAATCAAGAGATTTGGTGGAGAATAGCTCCAAAGGTGAAGAGGAAGAGAAATGGTGGGTTTGTGAAATGGGGAAGGGAAAGCTACGGGGGAGAAAGAAAAAGGGGAGAGAGAGGGCGTGGGGAAGGTGTGAGGCCAAGTGGATTTTGGTCTCGCGGGTCCCACACGCGATTTAACTTTAATCCCGACACTATTTCTGATCATACATTCTTAATCTACATATTTTTCTAGTCCATGACATATTTTTATTTCCTAAAAATATTGATAAAAATTTAACACTTATCGGTACACTCATACCGCAGTATTTAACACTTAAAAAGTCACTATTCATCACTTTTTCACAAATTTGCCTACTCACTCAATTTTCCGCCCTGATTCCATTTCCAGCATTATTTTTGTCATATGAAATCTCTAACTCAATTTTTTATGCCTCAGAATACATGGCTGATCAATTACCATTTTGCCCTTTTTGCCCATTTTGGCCATAATTCTCGGATTTTCACTAATCCATCAATTTTATCTTTCACATTATAACATAAAATGCACATTTACATTTATGAGGTGTTATATTCACCCCTCCTTTTAGAAATTTTGTCCGCAAAATTAAATCATACCTGCTCGCTAACTCAGGATACAGCCGGAGAATCTCGTCCTCCCGCTCCCAAGTAGCCTCCACAGGTGTGCGGCCTTCCCACTGAATCTTCAGCATGGGAATAATTTTACTTCTCAGCCTCTTTTCACTGCGGTCCAATATTGCAATAGGACCAATGGGAGTCTTCAAGTTCTCCCCGATTTCAATATTATCCGGTATCACCACATGTGATTCATCCGGAACATAACGTCGCAACTGCGACACATGAAAAACATCATGCAAATTGGATAACTGAGGGGGTAAGGCAAGCTGATAGGCCGCCAATCCGACTCTTTTCATAATTTGATACTGTCCAATGAACCGTGGACTCAGCTTCCTCACACCCAACGCACGGCCAACACCTGTGACCGGAGATAACCGTACAAAAACATGGTCACCTTCCTCAAATTCCAATGGTCTATGCTTATTGTCATAGTAGCTTTTCTGCCGATTCTGTGCCTGTTTCAATTTTTCTCTGATCATTTCAATTTGCACTGTTGTTTCCTGCACAAAATTCGGACCAAATCTTTCTTTATCACCTACCTCAGTCCAACAAGTGGGCGTATGACACCTCCTCCCATACAATACCTCATACGGTGCCATACCCAAACTGGAGTGAAAACTGTTATTATAAGAAAACTCCACCAGTGGTAAGTACTTATCCCAGGCAGTACCCTGTTCCAATGTGCAAGCTCTCAGCATATCCTCAAGTGTCTGTATGGTCCTCTCAATCTGACCATCAGTTTGCGGGTGATACGCAGTACTCAGTCGAAGCTGAGTGCCAAAAGCCTGCTGCAAAGCTCCCCAAAAGCGTGAAGTAAACTTCGGGTCCCGATCGCTAACAATGCTAATCGGTACCCCATGGAGTCTAACAATCTCCTTTACATACAACGTAGCCAACTTCTCTGTGGTGAAATCCACTCGTACTGGTAGAAAAATGTGCAGACTTCATAAGTCGGTCCACAATAACCCAAATCGAATCGTAACCAGCCTGAGTTCGAGGCAATCCCACAACAAAATCCATCGAAATACTCTCCCATTTCCATTCTGGTATATCCAGCGGCTGAAGTAATCCAGCAGGTTTCTGATGCTCTATTTTTACTTTTTGACAAACCAAGCACTTAGATACGTACTCGGCAACATCCCTTTTCATCCTAGGCCACCAGAACTTAACTTTCAAATCTTGGTACACTTTTGTGGCACCTGGGTGGATAGCATATTGACCCTTGTGGGCCTCCGTCATAACCTCCTCTGCAAGTTCCTTGGGCACAACAATCCTGCCCTGATATAATAATAGTCCCTGTTCATTAACAGATATGTCACTCTGGCCTTTCAAATATTTTATACTTTCATTCCGAATTTGAGTCTCTTTTATCTTCTCGTGCAGCTCGTTCTCAATCCGAGTCAACTCCATATCACACATTCTCCCTGCAAAGAAATCTATTATTTTCATGTCCCGAAATTGTTCAATCACTTCATTGTCCCACACCATCATATGAGATAAGTTGACAGACTTCCTACTCAACGCATCTGCCACAACATTAGCCTTTCCCGGGTGATATTTCAGCTCAAAGTCATAATCTTTTAAGAATTCAACCCATCTACGCTGCCTCATATTCAGCTCCTTCTGATCAAACAAATATTTCAAGCTTTTATGATCACTGAACACAGCAAATTTCATCCATACAGAAAGTGCATCCAGATTTTCAAGGCAAACACAATAGCAGCCAGTTCCAAGTCGTGCGTCGGATAATTCTCTTCATGCGGCTTTAACTGTCTGGACGCATAAGCAATCACTTTTCCTTCCTGCATTAGTACGCTCCCTAAACCTTTCTTAGAAGCATCACAATATAGAACAAACTCACCCTCCGGATCAGGTAGAGTTAACACCGGAGCAGTGGTCAACTTCTCTTTGAGTAACAGAAAACAGTCCTCACATTCCTGGGTCCACACAAAAGGAGTATCCTTTCGTGTCAATCGGGTCAACGGTAGAACCATTGCAGAAAATCCCGGTATAAACCGGCGATAATAACCAGCAAGCCCCAGAAAACTTCTAATCTCAGTCACAGTCTTAGGTCGTTCCCAGTCGCTTATCGCTTCAATCTTGCTTGGATCCACTGCAACACCACTTGCAGAAATAACATGACCCAAAAATTGCACCTCAGATAACCAGAATTCACACTTAGACGGTTTAGCATATAGTTTCTTATCCTTCAACACCTGCAACACAGTCCTCAAATGGTCGATGTGCTCCTCCTTACTCTTAGAATAGATCAAAATGTCATCAATGAATACAATTACAAACTGGTCCAAATACGGTTTAAAGATGCGATTCATGTAATCCATGAACACCGCAGGGGAATTAGTAAGCCCAAAAGGAATCACTTGATATTCAAAATGTCCATATCTGGATCGGAAAGCTGTTTTAGGTACATCCTCCGGTTTAATCCGAATCTGGTGATACCCGGACCGGAGATCAATCTTCAAAAACACACAGGCATCCCTCAACTGATCCAATAAATCATCAATGTGCGACAACGGGTACCGGTTCTTAATCGTCACTTTATTCAACTGTCGGTAGTCAGTGCACAATCTCATGCTACCATCCTTTTTCTTCACAAATATCACCGGTGCTCCCCACGGAGACACACTCGGCCTGATAAAATTCTTCGCCGATAGTTCTTCAATGTGTTGCTTCAACTCGGCCAACTCAAGTTGCGACATCCGGTATGGAGCCAAGGAGATCGGCCCCACACCAGGCAATAGGTCAATCGAGAATTCAATCTCTCTCTCAGGCGGAAATTCCGGTATCTCATCAGGGAATACATCCTCAAACTCATTAACAACCGGAATAGAAGAGATCTCCTCCTTTTTGTCACCCACCAATCCGCCCAAAAGGACATAACCCAGATCTCCAGCCTTCAAGGCTTTCACAGTTTGACTGACAGACAAATACAAAGACGGACAAACGGACGGCCTCTCATGAGATAGCAACAACCTCTTTCCGCAGCAATCAATCATTGCGCAGTTCCGAGACAACCAATCCATCCCCAATATCAAATTTACAGAGGCCAGGGGTAAGATAATTAAATCAATAGTGTAACCCCTGCCTAAATAGGTGAACTTCACATCTTCGCAAATCCAAGATGATTCACTAACCTCTCCTGTAGCGGTAGTAATACGCATCGGAGGAACCATTCGTGTTACCCTTAAGTCCAACGCTTTAGCCACATAGTCCGCCACAAAAGAATGCGTCGCTCCCGCATCAAATAACACAGATAAATCGACATTAGAGAGAAAAATTATACCTTTTACCAAATTCGGAGCCTTTTCAGTATGTTGCGCATTTGTAGTATATACTCTTCCAACAGTAGGAATAGCAGCAGTAGGAGTAGCAGTAGTAGTCGCGGTCGGCAAGGCCTGCAGGTTCGCAGCCTGCCCCGAAGAAGATGGACAATTTCTAGCAAAGTGGCCATTCTGACCACATTTAAAACAAGCCAACGGACCAGCACCACATACACCTCTGTGGTATTTCTTGCACTTCCCACATTGTGGGGTAAAATATCTGTCTGCAGCACCACCACCACCAGGGGTTCCACCCCTCTTGAATTGACCAGGAGGCTGCCTGACATGCAACCCCCTGCCCCTATTATTATTGAAGCCTCCTCTATTAGTATTTCCTGAAGGACCAGGTGTCCTCTTAATCTCTTGATCTTTTGCCGTATCAGATTTTGGATACCTACCATATACAGTCTCGACCCTCTTGCATTGGGTCACTAAGTCAGCAAAGTTTCTCACCGCAGTATTAGACATTCTTTTTGCAATCTTTTCATTCAGCCCTCTTTGGAACTTAGCTGACAAAAACTCAGGAGTAGGTAGAGTACCTCCATAATTTGCAAACTTTACCAGTTCATTAAATTTTGCCACATAGGCATCCACAGTCATGACTCCCTGCACAAGATTATCAAACTCACCTTGCTTCGCCTCCCGAACATCGCGGGGAAAATATTCTTCATGAAACAGACCTTCGAACATTGTCCAAGAAATAATCTCACCCTGAATAGCATATGGGCGAGACACATTGTCCCACCACTCCTGGGCGTCACCCTCTAGCATGTAAACAGAATACAACAACTTCTGTGGATCTTGACACCTCATCACTTGAAAAATCTTATCCATTCCCCTCAGCCAAGCAGTAACCTCCTTTGGGTCTCTTGACCCCAGAAAAGCGGGTGGCTTATGTTTCCTAAAGGATATGAGCCTACGCTCATCATCAGCATTATCAACTACCTATCCCGCAGCCCCAGTGGATTGGGCAACAGATGACGGATCAGGAACATAGCTAGGGTCAGTGGTATGATGACTAGCCTCACCAGTGTGGTGACTAGCCCCACTCTCCCCTTGTTGAGGAGTAACAGATGGCGTCGGTGTAGGAGTCACCGTAGCCGTGTGTGGAGGTGAATTATCCCTCCTAGGACGGTTTCTATCAGCCCTCATTTCAGCCATAAAGGCCTGCATCATATCCTGATTAGTCTTCATCAGGTTTTCAGTCATATTTCTATTTGCAGCCGTCTCCGCCTGCAGAGCATTCAGGACTGCAGTGACCGGATCCGGTGGCAAAGGACCTGCACCACGTGCCCCACGGCGACCACGCGCCCTACTCATGATATCTGTACATGTAACACAAGGGAATGAGTTGATCAGACCCACACTGAGGAATCACATATACATTAATCATAAATAGTTCACAGATAGCTATGGAACACAAGATACAAACAAACACAATCAGAGTTCCCTCACAAAACTGCTCTGATACCATAAAATGTAACAGCCCGTTACGTACACCGGTATTGTTAACATTGATTATGATATTAAGCGCAGTTACAATCACAGTAATTGAGTTAATTAAATTACGGGCAACTTTTTTTTTCTTTTAACACATTCCATTTAGTAAACAATAACCTTTTCCGTAATCAATTAAAACAACACTATAATCGTAAATGCAATTCGCGGAATCATTCAGTTTACTAACATCACTAACCTTTCTTTTTATTCAAATCCTTTAAACTTATCATGTTACTCTCACATCTTAACATATTATAGCCCTTTACATTAGCTACGCTTGGTTTCAAACCGCGCACCATTTGGAGTTCTACACACTAAGTTAAGCCCCTTTCTTTTAGTCTAGAAAAACCTGAATTTTCAAAATTTACAATGTGGTAATCGATTACCAGGGGGTGGTAATCGATTACCACCAGTTAAAAAAATGAGGCAGTAGCCAATTTTCGCTCCCCTGTTCTCTGGTAATCGATTACCAAGCTTGGGTAATCGATTACTCCACTTCGTAATCGATTACCAAGCCTCTGGTATTACCAGGCAGACAGTAGCATTTATTTCGTCCCCTGTTGCATGGTAATCGATTACCATGCTTGGGTAATCGATTACTATGCAGTAAAAATGACAGATTGCAGCATTTTCAGTCCAAAAAGAGTTATGGAATCCATTCCTAACAGCTTAATACTCCACACAACCCATACACATACCCCAATGTAGGCTCTAGGCCCTTCCATCATGCATTTTCATTCAATAATGCATCCTTTACAAAGTCTTTAAGATCATGGCCATTTTACAACAAAGGTGGACCATTTTACAACATAATATGCCAAGGCTTCAAATACAAGAATTGTGGCAATGGACAAGTCCCATGCTCACTCAAAATATACAATTTATCCATGGCATGAATAAAAGCAATAAACAAGACTTAGAAAGTAATCATGAACACTATAAAAGCATGCAAATCACATCATGCAATATGCTCATCACCTAAGTCTCAAAATACTAAATGGCATGCTATGTGCACTCTCATTCTCCTCCAAAATGTCATGCAAGCTGACTGCACCACATGCAATCCGCTGTCCACTAAGCAGGCTTCTTGCCCGAAGCTCCTCCCGGCTCATAATGCCCTGAAATGTGGTCCCCCAAACACGGGGTGAGATATACAAATATATCTCAGTAAACCAATGGAGCTAGAGGCTTTCTCCACTCCATGGCTCACTCAATGTGCAAATATAACATCATATAATATGCATGACATACAATATCACCAACAACTGGAGACAAACCGAGAACATCCACAATTGGATTTACGTTCAAGGACTCCATCATATAACTCCCGAGACATTCCTGGCGCCTCTCCCATGGTTGAGAAGACTCCATGGCAAAACCCAACTGGAACTCCTCATGAGCCCTATCCAGCGGAAGTCCCACGTTTGGATCATCCTGGTGTCGCTCCCAGAGTCGACCCCACGGCAAAACCCAACTGAAATTCCCAACGGAATATCCAGCGGATGTCCAAACCAACACACGTCAGCTGGCCAGTGACCAAACAATTTTCACACATATCAAGCAATATGGCATACAAGCATATAATCACACAATGCCATAAACACAAAATCCAACCACAACCTTCCACTAGGTGTAGTGGAGCACACAAGGGATTAAACCCCAGTTCCAAGGGTTTACCTCAACACTAACAATTCTGTTCCACACGTACGCTCCAAATCAATCTTTCACAATCACGTCCGTGTGAGGCACCCTACAATGATCAACAATTCCAAATTACACAAAACCTCAAATTTCATGAAATTTCCCAAATTTTTCCTATGTTAAAATCTCACTTTTCACCTAAATTTATCATAGCATTTCTAGCTCACAAGCATCATTCTAAGGCATTTTCATCTAATAGCATTTTTCCATTTGGGCTCTCTATCATCACACATCTAAGATTAAAGGCTTAGTGCATAATTTATAGATCTACAAAATCAACCATAAAGATACCACAAATATACTCACAATCTATGGTAGACACACCACCAAGGCTTCACTAATCCAAAGGAGATCCAAAAACTTTAAAAACACCAAGAACACCCAAGAAATCGGATCTGCCCTTGCTCCAAAACGTCCCAAGGAGGTGATTTCAAGGCTTGAGAGTATCACCAATGGCTTTAGAAGGTTGTTTACAATAAATTTCAACACCAAAATCAAGAGATTTGGTGGAGAATAGCTCCAAAGGTGAAGAGGAAGAGAAATGGAGGGTTTGTGAAATGGGGAAGGGAAAGCTACGGGGGAGAAAGAAAAAGGGGAGAGAGAGGGCGTGGGGAAGGTGTGAGGCCATGTGGATTTTGGTCTCGCGGGTCCCACACGCGATTTAACTTTAATCCTGACACTATTTCTGATCATACATTCTTAATCTACATATTTTTCTAGTCCATGACATATTTTTATTTCCTAAAAATATTGATAAAAATTTAACACTTATCGGTACACTCATACCGCAGTATTTAACACTTAAAAAGTCACTATTCATCACTTTTTCACAAATTTGCCTACTCACTCAATTTTCCACCCTGATTCCATTTCCAGCATTATTTTTGTCATATGAAATCTCTAAATCAATTTTTTATGCCTCAGAATACATGGCTGGTCAATTACCATTTTGCCCCTTTTGCCCATTTTGGCCATAATTCTCGGATTTTCACTAATCCATCAATTTTATCTTTCACATTATAACATAAAATGCACATTTACATTTATGAGGTGTTATACCTACATGATGCGTGCTCAAACGTATGCATACTTTTCATACTTATTTTCAGAAGTCAACATGAAAATTATGCATGTATGCTATGTCATGCATCACACACAGACACACAATTAAAAATAATGAATGTGTATGCATGACTAGATATAATCAAGATCTCATATAGCTTATGGATTCAATATCAAGATGCTGCGGAATAATTAAAACAGAATATACAGCATTTCAAGTCCAAGAGCAAAATCCAAGTAACCTATCCAAAAATCCGAACATGAGAGCAACGTTCACAATCCAAGCACCAGCTAGCAGTCACAGAAGGTAATATTGCCTAACACATACCTCAAGTCTTTAACATTCTTTTATCAAAACTTCACCAATCAGTCCACACAATTAGAGGTTAGCACACCTAAACATTAGGTACCAAAAATCAGAATTCGCATATACTGTTCCAATGAAATACATGTACTTTCTATGCTTTCACTTCTAGGCTTCTAACCAATTTACCATACATCCATGCTATTTAATTTTCTGATTTAAGTTTAGCTTTGCCAAAGATTAACAAATGACATAAATACAACTCCTAAGCATTTAATTCGGTAGTCTTTACCATTAATTAGATGCTACAAATTATCCTTTACATCATAGCCTTGAGCTTCCATGCTTGTGGTTTCGGTTTCATGTCCATTAAATAGGTGTCTTAGGTTTTTCATTTACATAACAATTCTACATAATTTTAGGAGAGTAATACAAGAGCTGTCCAAATAGTTCTAATACATGCAAAGCTTGGTTCATCAAATAAGTGTTTATAAATTTAACGTTTACAAAGTATGTCCCAAAGGTATAAAGGTGCGCTAATTGAGGCCTGTATACATGCTGTTTTTACCATTCTAATAACATGCAAAGCCTAATAATTTTCTGATTCTAGGCTCCCATTGGGAGGTCATATATCTACTACTAATTGATTTTCTGATTTAAGTCTTATTTAACAATTGTTTACAAGTGCAGAAAAAACTAGGTCCATCCCCTACGAGAGGTTTGCACACCTAGATACAAATATTACAAGTCAGAATTCTTTTCATGTTTTCCTATACATTGCATAGCACTTCCATTTTCTGTTATGCCTAACATTTTTGACAAAACTAAAGTGTGATAAAATAAAGTCTCTAGCATGCTATCTACACGGTTTAGACACATGTAAAGCTAAAATTGATCTTTCTAATTCAAGATGTTGTCCCACAAGATTTATGAGAGTTATTTTTCTCTGCTCCAAGATTTATTCTTTAAATTCACATGCATCAAAAGCTAAAGACTTTACAGCTAGACAGACAAGGAAAGATAAGGACAACACACTGCCTTCTAAGCTACTGCAGCGGCTAAACATAGGGAAAAAAAGAATGCTTGGAGCTCAGTTTTGTTTTTACCTCCATGTATGCGCACCTAAGCTCTCAATTAGCTAATGAACAGTAACCTCCCTCTTTCAATGGTCCAAAAGGTCAAGTTCGGTTGCATGCTATGAAAGGGAGGACCCAATAAGACTGGATCACGAGCAAGCAATGAGGAAAACTCAATCAGAACAGGTCTAAGAAGGGAAGGAGCAAGAAGACAACAGCAAATATCTCACCATCTCCTACTTGACGATGGCTGTACATATAAGAAAAGAAGGAATAAAGGTTGAGCTCAAATCACAATCTCTTGTCTAATGGTACATAGTCGAGTTAGGCATGGAGAGGACAAGAGTGCTTGATGTTTTGCCATCTCTTTATGGAACTCACAATTTATGGAAATAATAGGGAAAGAGATGCAAGATTTTGAAAGTAAACTGGCCTTTGAAGGCCGATGCATGTAAGGTGTAAAACAAAAATTTTACTGCGGAACATACATGCACACATAGGTTCATGCTTTAAGACAGCATGATGTTACCTTGTTTTGGCCTGATCAGTCAGGGAGATGAGATGTCAGGCTTGAAGGGTTCAAACCCTCTAATGGTGATCCACACCACCGTTCGTCAATGTTGCAAGAACCCTTTCTTGAAAGCCACCAGATGAACACCACAATGAGGCTTGCTATGCGCACAAGTGGTGAAGGTGGAGGCTAGGTATTCTGTTTGGAAAGGTGTAGTGAGCTACACTACAGAATGGTGCATAGATGGAGGAGAGTTGGCTAGGTTTTTCACAAAACCCTAAGGTGAGGAACAAGTCATATTTATGCGCACACTTGGAGAGGAGGAGGGAATTCAATCATTCATAATGAAAAACAAACTTTCAAACTTCTTTGAAAGTTGCGCATGGAACAGTGTGATAAGGTGGAGCTGTTGCAAAACTAACTTTGCCAACAACCTCCAATCTTATCCACATGATATTAAATTCAAAATAATTTAAACTTAAATTCATAAACTATCATATAGTATATAGTTCTCATGCGCATAATTCAACCCTAGAAAGGGTCCAAATACATTGAGTAGTTGCATTCAAAATATGAATCAACTCACCCACTGATTCCCACAACCACCAAATCTGAATGGAGGTTTGTTTTAATTGATAAGATAACACTCTTATCACCTAAAAGTTGCGCACCAAACAGCCAAGGGAGTGCCTCCAAAGATGCTTCTTCATCCAAGGAATATGCTCCAATAAGATCCTGTCTTATCCTTTTGTTATTAAACAACTTTTCAAAACCAATTCAAATTCGAATTCAAACACTTGAATTCAAACGTTTAAACATTCAAATTCAAAATTCAAAATTCAAAATTTCAAATTCAAAATTCAAAATTCAAATTTCAAAATTCAAATTCAAATTCAAATTTCAAAATTCAAATTTCAAATTCAAAATTCGAAATTCAAATATTTGATTATTAATTTAACTAATTAAATTAATTAGTAATGGCTTGGACTATCCAAGCCCATTACTAAACTCCATGCACCACCCACTCATTTAGGTGTGCTTCCAAACAGCTTCTTGGGCTAATGACATTATTAGGCCCAATACCTTTAAAGCTAGTCCATCATGACTATAAGGTGTTAGTGTGTGACCCATTAGGTCCAACTTAGCTACTGACATAACTGGGCTTGGGCCCAACAAGCCCACAACCCAATTAATGACAACACAGAGCACTAGCAATGCTTTGTTACCCCAGAACTAGTCAGATTAATGACTTGATCAACCTATTGCACATATTTGGTTACCGTATGTATTTCCCTTCGTCTCGGTTATCTTCCCATTAACCTAGGGTAAGAAAATGTATCAACCCCTGCGGTTTAGGGTAAGCTTTATTCGAAATAGGGAATCTTCAATTTACTGACTCTAAAGGCAGATCATCTCATGATCTCTTTTACTATGCATAGATTCCCGAGTCCCTGTAAATGTCATCCCGATTTCTCCGGTTTACAGATAACCTAATCTCTCACAGAGATTTGACGAATTCCTTTAGCTTATTACCCTAGCCCTGTGCCCTTTAAGGACACGCCCAACAGTATACCTATGAGTCTCCATGTTTCAGGCAGACGAGGTATACAATCAAAACATGCCTTCAAGAACACAGTCTAGGTAATAACTTCTGGTCTAAGGAAAGACATACCCAAACATAAAGAGATTACTCTAATGACACTATCTGTGAGATTTCCTCATAGAGTCTCTTTTTGGGTCTGTTCAGTGCGAGCTATACTCTTATAGGTCCACCCACGACTTTAGCTAAGATATCTCCATATCTGCAGCTCATGAGGTCTTTACCTTGTATCCATATACAAGTAGATAAGTCGTACTAGTCTTTACTCGAGATCACTGATCCCCAAACTCAGTGTCTCTGGACTAGGAACAAATAATTAGGAATAGACATGCAATATCCTTGAATCCTCATGATCGTGATCTCATCACAGATACTCAAGAGATACCTGTTCTATTCCAAGGGATTTATCCAGTTCGTTCATATAATGTTAACAGTAATATCGAGACACAATATGAAACTGAATAAATAATGCTTTCATTTATTTGCGACAAACAAAGTTCTACATCTAGTGTCCTTTATTTAATCAAAAGATTGTCTCTAGGAAACCCATATGCTAACAAGCTCCCACTTGGCCTAGAGCCAATCAGACCTAAGTCGTATGCCCAAAGCCTCATAATGACAATCAAGTTTTCTCTGAGAAACAGCCTTCGTCAGAGAATCGGCCAGGTTATCGTCTGTGGGAACATAATCCATTTTTACATCATTCCTATCAATGATTTCTCTAATCAAATGATATTTGTGGAGCACGTGTTTAGATCTTTGATGAGACTTAGGTTCCTTTGACTGCGCAATGGCTCCTGTGTTGTCGCAAAGCAACTGTATGGGCTCATCCACGCTTGGAACCACCCTAAGTTCATTTATGAACTTTTTGATCCACACTGCCTCCTTAGCTGCTTCAGAAGCAGCTATATATTCAGCCTCTGTCGTTGAGTCTGCTGTTGTCTCCTGCTTGGAACTTTTCCAAGACACTGCCCCACCATTTAAGGTGAATACGAATCCTGACTGTGACTTACAGTCATCTTTATCACTCTGAAAGCTGGCATCAGTGAACCCTTTTACCGTTAACTCATTAACCCCACCATAGACCAGAAACGCATCCTTAGTTCTTCTTAAGTATTTAAGGATGGTTTTGACTGCCGTCCAGTGACCCTCTCCAGGGTCTGACTGGTATCTGCTCGTAATGCTTAAAGCATATGAGACATCTGGTCTCGTACATATCATGGCATACATGATGGATCCAATAGCCGAAGCGTATGGAATTCCACTCATGCGACCCTTCTCAGGCTGTGACTTAGGACACATAGCCCTTGATAGGTGTACCCCATGACTGACAGGAAGAAAACCCCTTTTCGACCCTTCCATGCTAAACCTCTTTAGCATCTTGTCAACGTACGTGGATTGAGATAAACCCAGCAGCCTCTTGGATCTATCTCTATAGATCTTTATACCGAGTATAAAGGCTGCCTCTCCCAAATCCTTCATGGTAAAGTTTTCTGAAAGCCACTCTTTCGTTATTTTTAATGTGGGGATGTCATTTCCTATTAGCAATATGTCATCTACATAAAGCACTAGGAAAACGACATTACTCCCACTAACCTTTCTGTAAACACAAGGTCCATCCTCGTTCTTGATAAAACCGTTACTCTTAACGACTTCATCAAAACGTATATTCCAACTCCTAGATGCTTGCTTTAGCCCATATATTGACCTTTGTAGTTTGCATACCATATGCTCCTGATCTTTGTTTTCAAAGCCTTCAGGTTGTGTCATGTACACTTCCTCCTTCAAGAACCCATTCAAGAAGGCGGTCTTGACATCCATTTGCCAAATTTCATAGTCGTGGTATGTTGTTATTGCAAGCATGATCCTAATAGATTTGATCATGGCAACTGGTGAAAAAGTTTCATCATAGTCAACTCCTTGTCTTTGACGATACCCTTTCGCCACCAACCTAGCTTTGTAGGTCTGAACGTTGCCATATGCATCAGTCTTTCTTTTAAAGACCCATTTATTACCGATAGGAACTATTCCTTGCGGTTTAGGAACCAAGGTCCATACCTTGTTTTGATACATCGAATCCATTTCAGATTCCATGGCTTCAAGCCATTTTGAGGAGTCAACATCTTTGACCGCCTCCTCGTAGTTACTTGGTTCATCATCCTCAACAGTTTGCTGATTCTCAATCATAAACCCGTACCTTTCAGGTGGATGGATGACCCTCGTAGATCTACGGAGTTGTGTGTTTACTTCTCCATTGGAGAACGTCGCCTGCGGAGCAGACTCGGGTTCCTCAATCTGTTCTTGTGGATCTTGCACTTCTTCAAGATCAATCTTACTCCCACTGCCTCCTTGAGAGATCAAATCCTTCTCAAGGAACTCAGCATTCTTTGACACAAACACTTTGTGTTCTTCCATGGAGTAGAAGTAGTATCCCTTAGTACCTTTAGGATACCCCACAAATAGACATTTAGTACTCTTAGCACTAAGCTTGTCTGATGTCAACGCTTTGACATAAGCTGGCGATCCCCATATCCTGAGGTAACTCAGGTTGGGTCTCTTACCACTCCATATCTCATATGGTGTGGTCTGAACAGATTTAGACGGTACCCTATTTAGAAGGTATGCCGCTGTGTCTAAGGCATTTCCCCAAAACGATTTTGGAAGTTGAGTCTCACTCATCATAGACCTAACCATGTCTAACAAGGTACTGTTTCTCCTTTCGGAGACACCGTTTTGGTGTGGTGTGTAAGGAGCGGTAAATTGTGAGAGAATTCCATTTTCTCTCAGATAACCCTGAAACTCGTGGCTCAAATATTCACCACCACGATCTGATCGTAATGTCTTAATCATCTTGCCACGCTGTTTCTCCACTTCATTCCTAAACTCTTTGAACTTTTCAAAAGCTTCAGATTTATATCTCATTAGGTATATATACCCAAATCTTGATTTGTCATCTGTAAAGGTAATGAAATAAGAATATCCACCTCTAGCCTCAATAGACATTGGGCCACATACATCAGTATGAATGAGTTCTAATAACTCACTAGCCCTATGACTCTCAAGCCCTTTGGGCTTTTGTTGAATCATTTTCCCAGCTAGACAAGATTCACATTGTCCATAGGATTCCAAATCCATGGAGTCCAGTTATCCATCTCTATGCATCCTAGACAATCTTGTTTCATTTATGTGCCCTAGTCTACAGTGCCAAAGATAAGATTGATTATCCGTCCTAGGTCGTTTCACATCTATATTGAGCACTTCATTTCCCATTTCCAACACATACAATCCATTTATTAAAGAAGCAGTACCGTAAACCATATCATTCAAAATGATAGAAAAAGTACCATCCCTAATACTGAAAGTATATCCATCTTGTTCTAAACAAGAAATTGAAATAATGTTTCTAGAAATTTGCGGAACATAAAGACAATTATTCAAATGCAATAAAAGGCCCGTAGGCAAAATAAGGTCAGCATCTCCAACTGAATGAGCAGCAACTCTTGCTCCATTACCAACGCGGAGATCTACCTCATTTCTATCCAATCTCCTTGGGCTCCTAAGTACCTGCAACATATTGCAGATATGAGAACCACATCCGGTATCCAATACCCATGAGGATGGATTAGCATAAGAATAATTTATCTCAATCATGAAAATACCTGAGGCAGAAGCATCACCATGCTTCTTGTCCTTCACATTGTTCAGGTAGTCTGGACAATTCCTCTTCCAGTGGCCTTTCTTGCCACAATGGAAGCACTCAGCATCACCCTTGTCTTTAGGTGCCTTCTTACCCTTCTTCTTGCCCTTCTTCTTCTTGGATTTTCCTTTGGGCTTAAGGGGGTCACCCTTTGCAGGCTCCTTACCCTTTCCCTTGGCCTTGCTAGGCCCACCAATCAAAAGAGCCCGTGTCCTATCCTTCTTGATAGACACTTCAGCTGTTGTTAACATGCTTAACAACTCAGGCAAGCTCACTTGCATCCCATGCATATTGTAATTCATGATGAATTAACTGAAGGAAGGTGGAAGTGAGGTGAAGACTAAGTCATTACTTAGCTCGGCATCCATGATAAAGCCTAGGTTTCCTAGCTTCTCAATCAGCCCGATCATCTTGAGAACATGGCTGGCAACAGACATGCTCTCAGTCATCCTACAAGAGAACAGTTCTCTTGAGGCCTCATACCTCTCATGCCTGCCTTTAATATCATACAACTTCTTGAGATGTACGATAATAGAGGGAGCATCCATATGCTCTTGTTGCTTTTGCAGTTCAGGCGACATGGATGCCAACATGATGCATACTGCCATCACATTGTCATCCAAGTGCTGTTGGTGGGTTACGAAATCAAATTCCGCAAACCCTTCTTCCCCTTCCCGTGGAGCTACGGGTATTACAGCATCTAAAACGTAGGCAATCATTTCGGCCCTTAGAACTATTCTTAGGTTCCGATACCAGTCCATAAAATTTGAACCGGTCAGTTTATTCGTATCGAGTATTGAACGCAGTGACAGTGGATTAGTCATACTATAAGCTGAAAAGAATGTAAAGATAGTTTTAGTTAATATACGGTTATGTAGTTAAAAGCAAATTATTAAAGACTTGAAATAATTTGCCCCTCCCACTATTTTATCTAAGTCAATGACCCTTCCTTTTGACTTAGGGTTAATCTACTTTAGATTTTACCTTAGTGGGATTAAGAGTTCGATTATTAATTTTAACCTCCGTCTGAGACCGCAAGATTAATTTAAATAAAGGGTTGATCTTTATCAACAGTATCTCATACCCTCTCTTAACATTAGGTTGACAACTCTTTGTCACTTAGTGGTGCATCTCATGCAACCAACCTAGCACCATTACCCTAAGCACATAAGCCCGGCTGTGCCTGCAACTTATGTCTTAGTTAAGCATTAAACCAGCACCCTAAGTGTCTTACACTTCAAACACTACTCTAGCCCTACGAAATAGTGGGTCCCAACTGAGTTGTGGAGCACCCCTATGTAGAAGAGTTTTGAGTAGCATTGGTGGTGGGAGATAATCATATGCTTAATTATTTATTCCTTTTAAGGGTTCCTTTTATCTTGGGGTTAATTAGGTCCCATCAAACGCATATTGTAAGTTATCATGCTAGTCGTTACCTATGTCAAACATCTATCGGTATACACTAGTCGCTTATGGACAAACATAATAACCATACAAAACGCGGTTTGCCCAATTCATGCATACTAGACGTTCTAATCATACATGCATATAAACAGTTTATATTGAGATAGCCATGGTGCTCGCGCTTTTGTCCTTTTTGCTTCTTCAAGCAACGGCCGCTTGTCGTCTATACGCCACTAGCCTATTTCTCTAATTACAAATAATTAAAGAAACTCCATAACATTTTGGAGGGACAAAATTACAAAATTTAAATTACAAATACACTTGTAAATTAAAATGCGCGATTACGCATTAATTTAAAATTCGAAAAAAAAAAAAATTCAAATCCGGGCACCATGACCATCCCCTTCCTGTTTGTACCTGAAAAGTTCAAAACTTGCAAACACAAACATTATATTATCACATAACATTTTCACATGTATTTTGACATTTAACATTTAAACATCAAAATAACATCAAGATTCATAATCTTAAATTTCTCATTGGCCGAATTTAAAAAACAATTTCAATTCAAATTTTGTTAATTCTTTCTTAAAGAAAACAAAATTAAACCATGCATGTAGCCATAAATCTCCACATGGCCGAATCATATAGGTGACTATATGATAAATTTTGTCACAAAATTTCATGCATATAAACATGATACAATTCACGGAGAAAAATAAGAAATCATTCAAGGTACTCTTAGTACCCTCCATGGCCGAATCTACCCTTTCAAAAAGGGTGTTCCTTTTAAAACTTTCATAAAGAAAAAGAAACTAAACCATGATGCATAATGTTTTATGAACACAGAATCAAATTTTCATGTTCATAAAAACAAAAACTTTAACACTTTAAAGGATTTGTGATTCAAAATCCACATGCAGAATTTAAACTTTAACCCTTTAAAGATTTTTGACAGTGAAATACTCTTTTCACAAACAAGGTACCATCACCCGTCGATGGTAAAGCAACCGGGCTCTGATACCACTTGAAAGTAAACTGGCCTTTGAAGGCCGATGCATGTAAGGTGTAAAACAAAATTTTTACTGCGGAACATACATGCACACATAGGTTCATGCTTTAAGACAGCATGATGTTATCTTGTTTTGGCCTGATCAGTCAGGGAGATGAGATGTCAGGCTTGAAGGGTTCAAACCCTCTAATGGTGATCCACACCACCGTTCGTCAATGATGCAAGAACCCTTTCTTGAAAGCCACCAGATGAACACCACAATGAGGCTTGCTATGCGCACAAGTGGTGAAGGTGGAGGCTAGGTATTCTGTTTGGAAAGGTGTAGTGAGCTACACTACAGAATGGTGCATAGATGGAGGAGAGTTGGCTAGGTTTTTCACAAAACCCTAAGGTGAGGAACAAGTCATATTTATGCGCACACTTGGAGAGGAGGAGGGAATTCAATCATTCAAAATGAAAAACAAACTTTCAAACTTCTTTGAAAGTTGCGCATGGAACAGTGTGATAAGGTGGAGCGGTTGCAAAACTAACTTTGCCAACAACCTCCAATCTTATCCACATGATATTAAATTCAAAATAATTTAAACTTAAATTCATAAACTATCATATAGTATATAGTTCTCATGCGCATAATTCAGCCCTAGAAAGGGTCCAAATACATTGAGTAGTTGCATTCAAAATTTGAATCAACTCACCCACTGATTCCCTCAACCACCAAATCTGAATGGAGGTTTGTTTTAAGTGATAAGATAACACTCTTATCACCTAAAAGTTGCGCACCAAACAGCCAAGGGAGTGCCTCCAAAGATGCTTCTTCATCCAAGGAATATGCTCCAATAAGATCCTGTCTTATCCTTTTGTTATGAAACAACTTTTCAAAACCAATTCAAATTCGAATTCAAACACTTGAATTCAAACATTCAAACATTCAAATTCAAAATTCAAAATTCAAAATTTCAAATTTCAAATTCAAAATTCAAATTTCAAAATTCAAATTCAAATTCAAATTTCAAAATTCAAATTTCAAATTTCAAATTTCAAATTCAAAATTCGAATTTCGAAATTCAAATTCTAAATTCAAATTTCAAAATTCAAATTTCAAATTCAAAATTCGAAATTCAAATATTTGATTATTAATTTAACTAATTAAATTAATTAGTAATGACTTGGACTATCCAAGCTCATTACTAAACTCCATGCACCACCCACCCATTTAGGTGGGCTTCCAAACAGCTTCTTGGGCTAATGACATTATTAGGCCCAATACCTTTAAAGCTAGTCCATCATGACTACAAGGTGTTAGTGTGTGACCCATTAGGTCCAACTTAGCTACTGACATAACTGGGCTTGGGCCCAACAAGCCCACAACCCAATTAATGACAACACAGAGCACTAGCAATGCTTTGTTGCCCCAGAACTAGTCAGATTAATCACTTGATCAACCTATTGCACATATTTGGTTACCGTATGTATTTCCCTTCGTCTCGGTTATCTTCCCATTAACCTAGGGTAAGGAAATGTATCAACCCCTGCGGTTTAGGGTAAGCTTTATTCGAAATAGGGAATCTTCAATTTACTGACTCTAAAGGCAGATCATCTCATGATCTCTTTTACTATGCATAGATTCCCGAGTCCCTGTAAATGTCATCTCGATTTCTCCGGTTTACAGATAACCTAATCTCTCACAGAGATTTGACGAATTCCTTTAGCTTATTACCCTAGCCCTGTGCCCTTTAAGGACACGCCCAACAGTATACCTATGAGTCTCCATGTTTCAGGCAGACGAGGTATACAATCAAAACATGCCTTCAAGAACACAGTCTAGGTAATAACTTCTGGTCTAAGGAAAGACATACCCAAACATAAAGAGATTACTCTAATGACACTATCTGTGAGATTTCCTCATAGAGTCTCTTTTTGGGTCTGTTCAGTGCGAGCTATACTCTTATAGGTCCACCCACGACTTTAGCTAAGATATCTCCATATCTGCAGCTCATGAGGTCTTTACCTTGTATCCATATACAAGTAGATAAGTCGTACTAGTCTTTACTCGAGATCACTGATCCCCAAACTCAGTGTCTCTGGACTAGGAACAAATAATTAGGAATAGACATGCAATATCCTTGAATCCTCATGATCGTGATCTCATCACAGATACTCAAGAGATACATGTTCTATTCCAAGGGGTTTATCCAGTTCGTTCATATAATATTAACAGTAATATCGAGACACAATATGAAACTGAATAAATAATGCTTTCATTTATTTGCGACAAACAAAGTTCTACATCTAGTGTCCTTTATTTAATCAAAAGATTGTCTCTAGGACACCCATATGCTAACAGATTTTTCTTTGTGGTCTTCCTCTAGGTGGCGTTCAGCTTAGAGAGAAATGAAGCTGAGAGTTTGGGCGCTGGAGGGTTTTGAGAAGCTTGGGAGCATGACCGAGTTGAGCTTGATTCTCAATTAAAGTTAAACATCCAGCTTGATGACTCCCTTAGTTTTGCGCACAAGGGGGTGGAATGGAAGAGAGTATATTGACATGTTTTAAGACACAATACAAGTAATCAGCTTGTTTGTCCTCCACCTAGTGCGCATGGAAAAAGAAGGATAAGATGGCTATAGGTGGACATGTGTTACTACTTGACCAATAAGGGTCACCCAGGCAGATTTCCTTTAGATACTTAAGGGTTGTCTAATTCTTGATGATAAGAGGTTTTGGGCCGGTGAATGCCTCCATCCAAAACAATTGGGTCGTAACCCATGGGGACAAAATGGGTCCACAATTACATTAATTTATTTCTCTCATGAAGCCTACTAATAGCTATTATTCCCTTTGTCCACTAGGTATTCACTAAAGTTCCTACATACCTTGTAGTTAAATTACTCGTATCATTTTTATTTAGTATTATTATTATTATTATTATTTTATTTTATTTTAACTAGTGTTCCAATTCCATAACATATGTCCACATTAATATTTGAGCCATAAATAAATCTCCAAATTTATGCGGGATGTTACAGTCTTTCTCACCAAAGGTGGCTCCTAGAAGCCACTCAACCAAAGAACATAGGTTCTTCCCCTCAAAGCAAAGAACACAGCCAAAGAAAACCACAAAACAGATGCTGGAAATCAGCAATGGGGCACTCCACTCTCACACAAGACCACACTCACCCTCACTCAAATGTTTAGATGAAGAAAATCAAAGGAAAGGTGGTAACTTGGTGGTTTTTCCCAAGCAGCAAAGAGGCTAAAGAGAAAGGGTGGCAGCAAGGGAGACAAGCTGCAGCCACACTCACGTAGGTAAGTTAGGTTTTTAGGGTTTTGTGCCAAGTAGGTGTATATATAGCCAAATCCACTTAAACGCGCAGTATTAGCCTTAATAGCTACGCAAAAGATCTTGATCCCAAACTTTGGAATCTTAACCTATACATTCTTCTAAGATTTATCATATTTTTATTTTATTTTTTTGAACAACTTTCCGGTACGCGCTTTTCCATAGCAGTATCAGTTCTGGCATCAGATCTTATTATTTTGACTTGAAACTTATTTTACAAGTCCTACATATTATTCTAGTAATTGTCATGCACTCATTATAATTTTCCGGGATACTTTTTCGGTACGCATTTATACCGACTAGCAGAACCTGTATCTGCACTTTTCTTCCGAAAAGCGACTTTCAGCATTCTTACCCACTTACTATAACTATTTAAGCCACATAATAATTATTAGGGTCAATTATGGAATCATTTCCTAATTTATCACAATTAATCAATTAATTTCCTTATTTAGCGGTGCGGGTTCTTACACTCTCTAGCATAGTGGCCCTCCTTGCCACAATGAAAACAAATAATCTGACCAGTGGCACATGGCCCAACATGGAATCTCCCACATCCAGTACAACTGGGAGTAATAGGAGTTCTAGCTACACTCTTGATATACCTCTGGCAAGTGTAGTTTTCTGTGTTAAAATTGTTAAGAATTGATTCATAAAAGAGCAACTTATATATATATATATATATATATATATATTTGCTAATTATATTGATTCTTTCTTTTCAATTATACTTCTCACCTATTGTTGTATTTATACAGGTAAAAGGAGTGAAAACTACAAATTATAAAAGGGTGTTGATGCATGTCCATAATTCCATAAGCATGGCACGGAACGACACCAAACTGGCGCGAACCCGCGTCAGTTTACGAACTTTACAGCGAAGTTAGTAAAATGGCGCTAAGTCGCACCAAAGTGGCGCCACTTAGCGCCAAACCAAGACAAAAGAACAAGTGCAGAACAATGGCGCTACTAGGCGCCCAAATGGAAGAAGAATGGTGCTAAGTAGCGCCCCAAAGAAAGGAAGTGGCGCCAAGTAGCGCCACTATGGCGCTTACTGGCGCCGTTTTACGAACATTTAGTACCGGCTTTTGCAATCAGGCAGTAGCACCGCGTGAACTTGCGCCAACCCGGCGCCAACAGGCGTCGGTTTACGGGATGGATGCGCCGTGTTTCTGAAGGGCATTTTCAGAAAGGAAGAAACAAATTATAAATAGCCCTCATTACAGAATTAGGGCAGATATGATACTTAGGAGAAGAGAGGAGGCAGCCGTGGAGTACTTCGTGTTCTTCATCTTGGATCTCCTTCGTTATATTTTCTTTCCCTTTCATTTAGTTTATGTTGAATTTTAGATCAGCGATCATGATGTTGATTGGCTAGATCTCTTTATTGTAGTTAGGGTCACGAACCCTATGTAAACCCTTGTTACGACGGGTTGGTTTTTGGTTTTTGGTTTATATAATTATCTTTATTTCTACCCTGTGCATATTTTATATCTTCTTTATTAGAATTGATCAATCTGATAGTTGAGGGTAGTTTGAAGATCAAAACCCTAGATAGGAATATTGGGGTTTTGATCTCGAAAGGGGGTAGGATAACGATTCGTATGCATGCTAGGAATAGATGTATATTGAATTGCGGATGCCTAAATTATCGAGCTCATTGCTTGATCCCAAGAGAAACATTGCAAGGAATTGGGGTTCCTCATGGGATTAAAGGGTTAACCCTGCAAGGAATTGAGGGTTAGCTATTAGATCTTTCAGATGATAATTTATCTGAGTAAATATATAGATGAAAATTATAAATCAATCCAAAGTGAGAAGTGGGGATCATTTGGTGAATGAACCCTAGCTACAATGTTTTTTTCATATTTTACAAAAATCAACCTTTGTTCTTATTTTTATTCTTCAATATAAAAACTCAAAAACAAGTTTTTACTTTTAATTTCACTCAATTCGACAATATTTGTCACAACCCTATTTGAATTCTTCCATTTTGTAAGGGAAAATTTATTTGATATTCGATCTCAATCCCTGAAGTTGTACCTCACCCATGAAGTTGCCATCTTATATGTCTCTACATACTTCGGATTACCGTCTAAGTGGTACACCACATACATATCATATGGTTCTTGCACTCAATAAAATAGCTTAGTATCATTTAAGTAATCATCACATAATTTCATAAAAACACATAATGCATATAAACCATCCCTCCATGAGGTATGCTGGAACCAATAATGGGCAAAACCGAGGACACGAAGCTTACCTCGTAAGCTAACAATCCCAAGTCATAGTCCACACCTGTCCATGGTCACCAAACAGCACAATCACAGTCTGTTTATACCAGAATTATGATTAATATTAATAGCCCAAAGTTCCATTAATTGTTTAAAACTTTCCAACTTATTTTAAGTGATTTTAGACTCAATCTGTATGAGGTATTCGAATACTCCTCAATGAGTATTCGAATACCCCATGTCTCTAGAAAGTATCCCAATACTTTCACTAAAGTATTCGAATACCACAAAGGATTCGAATACTTTCACTACAATATCCGAATACCACACAGTATCCGAATACTTTCACTACAGTATTCACATACTTTTACTAAGGTATCAGAATACTTTTCTACCTAGATAAGTATCCCAATACTCGATGGTGAGTATCCGAATACCGCTTAATGAGTATTCAAATACTTCACCAAAAGTATTTGAATACTTATCAGAAAAAATGTAGAAACTCGTGCAGTTTCTGCATAATCACCATTTTAAGGGTCCTCTCACGATTTGGAGTCCCATGACTCTGAAACAGAAGTTCCTTAACACTTTTTATGCATATATTTTCAACCCTTAACTTGATTAATCAAAGTTTCTCTTCTTAATGACACAAAAAGCTAAAACCATGAAGTTTTAAGAGGAATGATCATGAGTTACCTCAAGGCTTAAGAAATCAGAAAAATGAGGTGGCTTGGAGCTTTATATACCACTCCACACTACTGCCAATGTAGAGCCATAAAAATGAGCAACAAGCTAGGTCCTTTCTCTATCAAAATGGCTTCTTGAAGCTTCAAATGCCATGAAAACGGCTCCCTCAATATGAACCTAAGAATTCAGCCCCTAAACCCCAACTCACAGCAGCTACCACTCAGAAATGGGGAACATTTCACCCTCCCTAGGCTCATGCACCCATAACCATGGAGTTTTTGTGAAGCAATCAAGAGCAAATGTGGCCTCTTGAAGGTTTTTATGAAGAGAAAGGTGGTGGCAAGTGAGGAACACCAAACTTCAAAAATGGAGGCACGTAGAACTAATGGGAAATCAGCCTAGGGTTTTGTTCATTAAGCATTTATAGTCACATTTAGTTTTAATCGTCGGTATTAGCACTAATAGCTCCACTAATCATTTTAATCTCAAACTTCATCTTCTAAGCCTAGCCATTTTTCTACGATTTGTCATATTTTTATTATAATTTTCGCAGCACTTTGCCAGTACGCATTTTTACGTAGACGGTATCAGTTCTGACGTCAATTCTCATTATTTTGACTCCAAACTTGATATAACAGTCCTAAATATTATTCTAAGAACATTCACATACTTCTTATAATTTTTTGGGATACTTCATCGGTATTCTCTTATACCGTGAAGCAGAACCAGTATCTGCACTTTTCATCAGAAAAATTACTTTCATCTTATTAAGACCTTATGACAATTATTAAAGTCTTTCCATATTTATTCAAGTAAATCATTTAACGAACTCATTTAAATTAATTACATTCTTAATTTAACGGTGCAGGTTCTTACACTAATGGTCTTGTTAATACATCAGTAAAAGAATAATAATCGGAGTATTCACCACATTGAGTTAAAAATCCTATTCTTGCTGGCTTAAGTTGGTACTTATGTTCTGAAGTATTATTATTCATATGTATTGATATTATAGTATGGTCTGTTCGTTCATAATCTTCTTGTTCTAATATCCTTTAATCTATTATATTTCTAGTAAACCATGTATCTATCATAGCTCTAATATAAAATACCTTTCCATTTTCTAGTTCTAATTTACAATCTACTTTTATTTCTCTTAACAATTTTTATTATCACATATAAATTTTATAGGTTCTATTGGCTTAAAAATTTCTTTACTTTGTTCTCTTTTTTCTTCTATTTGTTCTACATACAACATCTAAGGCTGAGAACCTTGATAAAGATAATCTTCTAATCCTTTTAACCTTTCATCTTGTTTTGTTATCATTTCCTTAATTTCATTTATTTCACTGTATAATACACTAATATGGTCTTGTATTCTTTTACTTCTGTTTGCATAATATATATTTTCTTTGTATCCTTTTCTTGTAAATTCATACTATAATATCAATAGATATGAATAATAATACTTTAGAACATAAGTACCAACTTAAGCCAACAAGAATAGGATTTTTAACTCA
Source organism: Gastrolobium villosum (assembly GCA_032173675.1). NCBI lineage: Eukaryota > Viridiplantae > Streptophyta > Magnoliopsida > Fabales > Fabaceae > Gastrolobium > Gastrolobium villosum. Next base: position 49,788 of record JAVKPL010013547.1, on the reverse strand, counting down.
ATGTGGTGAATACTCCGATTATTATTATTTTACCAATGTAGTAACAAGACCATTAGATATAGAGGATTAAGTTTAGTCTTAGGACTTCAATTTTTATTAAAATATTATGGATGAATGCTCCTTACATAAATTAATTTAGAAATATTTAGAAATTCAATACTGACTCCAATACAATTAAGGCGAAAAGACCCATTAATTATAGATTACAAAGAAAAGAAGAATAGTTCTGAAAAGAAAATTGCAACCTGTTGTGTTTCGTTCGGGCTGTTGACTGGTAGTACCACCATTCTTCAGATGCAATCCGTTCTTTTTTTTTTTTGATAAACAAATGCAATCCGTTCTATCCTAGGAGACAAGTGTCCATCAACCTTCGGCATCAGTGAGGGGGCAAATTGTCTTAAGGAGACACTTTATATGGGCTCGAGTTTCCTACACTATTTTGCATACATTGATCATTTTGTTCTATTATCTGACATACTGTAAGGCTATTCTAATTTCCTTTATTGCATTGTGTTTGATAATTGTGATTACTAATCTCTTCTATTTTATACATGGGTTCAAACCTCTTAGTAATTTTTAATATCACCCACTATCTTCTCAATAACAAATAGTAATATGCCGGTTTGGATAAATGCACAAAGTTTCTTCTTTTTTTTTCCTAACTTGATTTAGGTATTGCAAACGAAAGGATAGGCTTGGTGCAAACTATCTGTCTGCTAGTACATAAATAAAATATTAACGAAGATTCAAACTTTGAATTGTTTATAACAATAATAAAATTTCAAAATTAGGAATAAATTATTATACATGACCCGTGACACCCAAAGCGGATAACACGTCTGGTTGAAGCACTGGTGTTAGCATGCTGAACCTATCAGTTGACAAAATTTTACAAAACAGATTCTCCATTGGTTATTTTTATACAATGCTATAGTAATTGATATGGATTCGTCATCCACTTAATTTAGACGAAGATTAGGAACAGACTGGGAAAAATCATTTCAAATAACTTAAAATAATATTATAAACAGAGAAACCAAAATTTAAAATGTAATATATGTATTCGTTACTAGCAATATATAATATGGCTTTTATTTTCCTTGAGATTAATAAAACTAATTACTAAGAGTTTCAAATTAAAAAGAAATTGCTGGATTATTATCAGTAGACATCGAAATTAAATCAAAATATAAGCATAATCATGCCATTAAAGAAATCAAACCTACTTTGATGAAACGAAATAGGGGCTTGGGGGGACCCTATTGTGTGTTTAGATTGAGTTGTATTATTATAAATTTGAGCTTATAGTATATTTACTGTTAAATGTTATAATGTATGTAATTATTTATATTTTAAATTATCTTTTAAATAATTGATATGTTATCACTTATAATATATATCATAAATCCGACTAAACAACGACAAAACTCCTTTGAATTGTACTAGCACACTGATTAGACAGTGTTTTCTCTAGTCAAAGCACATGCCAATTTAGAATAACTATTTCAACAAGCAAGGATAAATCATTTTACTTGCGTCTATATAGCACCCTATCTTTCTCGCAAATATGGACCTCTCATGGCTTTATTGGCCCCCCCTAGTTCTGTCTTTTGTTTCTTGTTTTCTTTTGCCTGGGTCATGGCCAATTGGTTCTTTCAGTGAATACAAAACAATGATGGCTGTATATGAATATTAAAATATCGTCCAAAATAAAAAATAAAACATAATCGAAAGCAAATGAGGTATAATTTAAAGGGAATGAATTGACACTCATTTTAAATAAAGGGAATTACTTTCTCATGTTACAAGAGGAAGAATTCCCCTGCTCTCCTTATATCGAAAATTGCATTACTTATTTTTTTTAAATAAAACAGATGAGTCTCGGCTTTTTGTCTCAACAGGATATTGCTTTTCTCTTCATACAGGAGAAAAGTAATACTCTTAAATAAATCGATTACTTATTTTAATTTTAAAGTAAATGTCCAAATTGGTCCCTGACAAAAAATTCGGTACCCAAATTGGTCCATAACAAAAATAAATTTGTTGGATAGTCCCCAACAAATACAAATAGGACCCACGTTAGTCCTTCTATTAGTCCAAAACTCTCGGTGTCACTGACGGTGCTTAGGTGTAACATTAAGTGACATTCAGTTTACCACGTTGGAGGTGGAACGACGTCATGTGGAGAGAGCAGATCCACGTTGGTCAGACTCATTTTTTATTAAACCCAAAATTGCCCCTCACCTTACCATTGTTCACTTTACCATTTCCCTATCTTGAACTTCGACGCTCCATTGTTGAGAAGGAAGACGACCATTATGTAAACATTCGCCTGCGTTTGGATTACGAAGTTCTTCAACAATTGGAACCGGTGGAAGAAATACATTTGGTTTTGTTTGAGGCTCAACCTTCCATACAAAAAGGTAAGAGAGTCTTCGTATCTTGGAACATTTTTTTATTGTTCTTTGGCTTTTTTTGTCTGTGGTCCCCATGTTGTTCACCTTTGTGTAATGCGTGTTTTTTCTGCATGCGAAGTGGACATTGTGGTCCATGTTTCCCTTTAGGGTTTAGGTTAAAGAAAGTAAGTACCGAGTGGTATGGTCCCTGTATTAGAAAGTGGTCCATGGTTGACCTAGTAACAATTAAAAAACCCATGGAAATCGTTGGGAAAAAAAGTCAGCATCCACCTTTGTTTGTTTGTTTATTGCTTTGTTTTGTTTAAGTGGTCCACATGTCTGGCCGTTGGATTAATGAAAGATTCAGTTTTTTGTTTTTTACAGATGGTGGAATACATAGTGATTGTTTATCATCATGGTGGTATTTTAGTAAGAGATGAAGATGGAGTGATGACCTATATAAATGGGAGGGTGGACTCATTACCAGAGAAGGACATTGACTACTGCAATATCCGTGACATTGACACCCTGTTTAAGCAATTTGGGTAAGAAAAATGCAAAAAGATGATGTGGCTAAAGCCTGGTGTACCCAATTTGGAACAAGGGTTGAGACCCCTTAGTACCGATTCAGATGTGTGTGCCATGTGTGAGGTGAAAGTATATTGGCCTTTGAAGGCCGATGCATGTAAGGTGTAAAAACAAAATTTTTACTGCGGAAACATACATGCATACATGGATTCATGCTTTAGGACAGCATGATGTTACCTTGTTTGGGCCTGATCAGTCAGGGAGATCAGTTGTCAGGTCTGAAGGGTTCAAACCCTCTAATGGTGATCCACACCACCGTTCGTCTAAGATGCAAGAACGCCTTCTTGAAAGCCACCAGATTATCACCACAATGAGGCTTGCTATGCGCACAAGTGGTGAAGGTGGAGGCTAGGTATTCTGTTTGGAAAGGTGTAGTGAACTACCCTACAGAATGGTGCATGAGATGAAGGAGTGTAGGTTAGATTTTCTCAAAACCCTAAGGAGAGGAACTAATGCCTTGTTGTGCGCACACTAGGAGGAAGAGAGAATAATAATTTAATCAAATTATCCTTTCAAATTAACTTGAAAGTGGAGCATGGAATCTAGGAGGATAAGGTGGAGTTGTTGCAAAACAAATCTAGCCAACAACCTCCAATCTTATCCTCATGAAACTAAGTTCAAAACAATTCAAAATCAGATTCATAAACTATCATATAGTATCTATTTCATGCGCATAATTCAGCCATAAAAGTGGTCCAAATATGTTGAGTAGTTGCATTCAAAATTTGAACCAACTCACCCACTTATTCTCTCAACTACCAAATCTGATTGGAGCTATGTTTTAAGTGACAAGATGACATCCTTATCACCTAAGTCTGCGCCCCAAACAGCCCCAAGGTAATCTCCAAAGATCTCTTCTTGATCCAAGGAATTTGTTCCAATGAGATCTTATCTTATCCTTTTGTTATGAAACAACTTTTCATAACCAATTCAAATTCGAATTCAAACACTTGAATTCAAATGTTCAAACATTCAAATTCAAAATTTCAAATTTCAAATTCAAAATTCGAATTTCAAAATTCAAATTTCAAATTCAAATTTCAAAATTCAAAATTCAAAATTCAAATTTCAAATTCAAAATTCGAATTTCAAAATTCAAATTCCAAATTCAAATTTCAAAATTCAAATTTCAAATTCAAAATTCGAAATTCAAATATTTGATTTATTAATTTAACTAATTAAATTAATTAGTAATGGATTGGACTATCCAAGCCCATTACTAAGCCCCATGCGCCCTCCACCCATTTAGGTGGGCTTCCAAACAGCTTCTTGCGCTAACAACCATTATTAGGCCCAATACCTTTAAAGCTAGTTCATCATGACTACAAGGTGTTAGTGTGTGACCCATTAGGTCCAACTTAGCTTCTGACATAACTGGGCTTGGGCCCAACAAGCCCACAACCCAATTAATGACAACACAAAGCACTAGCAATGCTTTGTTGCCCCAGAACTAGTCAGATTAATGACTTGATCATCCTATTGCACATATTTGGTTACCGTATGTATTTCCCTTCGTCTCGGTTATCTTCCCATTAACCTAGGGTAAGGAAATGTATCAACCCCTGCGGTTTAGGTTAAGCTTTATTCGAAATAGGGAATCTTCAATTTACTGACTCTAAAGGCAGATCATCTAATGATCTCTTTTACTATGCATAGATTTCCGAGTCCCTGTAAATGTCATCCTGATTTCTCCGGTTTACAGATAACCTAATCTCTCACATAGATTTGACGAATTCCTTCAGCTTATCACCCTAGCCCGTGCCCTTTAAGGACACGCCCAACAGTATACCTATGAGTCTCCATGTTTCAGGCAGACGAGGCATACAATCAAAACATACCTTTAAGAACACAATCTAGGTAATAACTTCTGGTCTAAGGAAAGAAATACCCAAACATAAAGAGATTACTCTAATGACACTATCTGTGAGATTTCCTCATAGAGTCTCTTTTTGGGTCTATTCAGTGCGAGCTATACTCTTATAGGTCCACCCACGACTTTAGCTAAGACATCTCCATATCTGCAGCTCATGAGGTCTTTACCTTGTATCCATATACAAGTAGATTAGTCGTACTAGTCTTACCCGAGATCCTGATCCCCATACTCAGTGTCTCTAGACTAGGAACATATAATTAGGAATAGACATGCGATATCCTTGAATCCTCATGATCGTGATCTCATTACAGATACTCAAGTGATACATGTTCTATTCCTAGGGGTTTATCCAATTCGTTAATATAATATTAACAATAATATCGAGACATAATATGAAACTGAATAAATAGTTCTTTCATTTATTTGCGACAAACAAAGTTCTACATCTAGTGTCCTTTATTTAATCAAAAGATTGTCTCTAGGACACCCATATACTAACAAGCTCCCACTTGGCCTAGAGCCAATCATACCTAAGTCGTATACCCAAAGCCTCATAATCACTATTATATTTTATCTGAGAAACAGCCTTTGTCAGAGAATCGGCCAGGTTATCGTCTGTGGGAATATAATCCATTTTTACATCCAGTCTATCATTGATTACTCTAATCAGGTGATATCTGCGGAGCACGTGTTTAGATCTTTGATGAGACCTAGGTTCCATTTATTGCGTAATGGCTCCAGCGTTGTCGCAAAGCAACTGTATGGGCTCATCCACGCTTGGAACCACCCTTAGTTCAAAAATAAACTTCCTTGATCCACACGGCCTCCTAAGCCGCTTCTGAAGCAGCTATGTATTCAGCTTCTGTCGTTAAATCTGATTTAGTATCCTGCTTGGAACTCTTCCGATATACTGCCTCACCATTTAAGGTGAATACGAACACTGATTGTGACTTACAGTCATTTTTGTCACTTTGAAAGTTGGCTTCAGTGAACCCTTTCACTGTTAGCTCATTAACCCCACCATAGACCAGAAATTCATACTTAGTTCTTCTTAAGTATTTAAGGATGGTTTTGACTACCGTCCAGTGACCCTCTCCAGGGTCTGACTGGTATCTGCTTGTAATGCTTAAATCATATGAGACATCTGGTTGCATACATATCATCGCATATATGATGGATCCAATAGCCGAAGCGTATGGAATTCCACTTATGCGATCCTTCTCAGGCTGTGACTTAGGACACATAGCCCTTGATAGGTGTACCCCATGACTGACAAGAAAAAAACCCCTTTTCGACCCTTCCATGCTAAACCTCTTTAGCATCTTGTCAACATACGTGGATTGAGATAAACCCAGCAGCCTCTTGGATCTATCTCTATAGATCTTTATACCAAGTATAAAGGATGCCTCTCCCAAATCCTTCATGGTGAAGTTTTCCGAAAGCCACTCTTTCATTATTTTTAATGTGGGGATGTCATTTCTATTAGCAATATGTCATCTACAGAAAGCACTAGGAAGACGACATCACTCCCACTAACCTTCCTGTAAACACAAGGTTCATCCTCGTTCTTGATAAAACTGTTACTCTTAACGACTTCATCAAAACGTATATTCCAACTCCTTGATGCTTGCTTTAGCCCATATATTGACCTTTGTAGTTTGCATACCATATGCTCCTGATCTTTGATTTCAAAGCCTTCAGGTTGTGTCATTTACGCTTCCTCCTTCAAGAACCCATTCAAGAAGGCGGTCTTGATATCCATTTGCCAAATTTCATAGTCGTGGTATGCTGCTATTGCAAGCATGATCCTAATAGATTTGATCATGGAAACTGGTGAGAAAGTTTCATCATAGTCAACTCCTTGTCTTTGACGATACCCTTTCGCCACCAACCTAGCTTTGTAGGTTTGAACGTTGTCATCTGCATCAGTCTTTCTTTTAAAGACCCATTTATTTCCAATAGGAACTATTCCTTGCGGTTTAAGAACCAAGGTCTATACCTTGTTCTGATACATCGAATCCATTTCAGATTCCATGGCTTCAAGCCATCTAGAGGAGTCAACATCCTTGACTGCCTCCTCGTAGTTACTTGGTTCATCATCCTCAACAGTTTGTTGATTCTCAATCACAAACCCATACCTCTCAGGTGGATGGATGACCCTCGTAGATCTACGGAGTCACGTGTTTACTTCTCCATTGGAGAACGTCACCTGCGGAGCAGACTCGGGTTCCTCAATCTGTTCTTGTGGATCTTGCACTTCTTCAAGATCAATCTTACTCCCACTGCCTCCTTGAGAGATCCAATCCTTCTCAAGGAACTCAGCATTCCTGGAGTAAAACCAGTATCCCTTAGAACCTTGGGATACCCCACTAATAGACATTTAGTACTCTTAGCACTAAGCTTGTCTGATGCCAACGCTTTGACATAAGCCGGCGATCCCCATACCCTGAGGTAACTCAGTTGGGTCTATTACCATTCCATATCTTATATGGTGTGGTCTGAACAGATTTAGACGGTACCTTATTTAGAAAGTTATGCCGCTGTGTCTAAGGCATATCCCCAAAACAATTTTGGAAGTTGAGTTTAACTCATTATAGACCTAACCATGTCTAACACAGTCCTGTTTCTCCTGACAACATTTTGGTGTGGTGTGTTAAGTGCAGTAAACTGCGAGAGAATTCCATTTTCTCTCTGATAATCCTAAAACTCATGGCTCAGATTTTCACCATCACGATCTGATCACAATGACTTAACCATCTTGCCACGCTGTTTCTCTACTTCATCAGTAAATGAAATAGGAGTTTCCTCCTCTAGCCTTAATATACATTAGGCCACATAAATCACAGTGAATGAGTTCTAATAACTCACTAGCCCTATGAATCTCAGCCCTTTGAGCTTTTGACGAATCATTTTCCCAGCTAGACAAGACTCATACTGTCCACAGGATTCCAAATCCTTGGAGTCCAAGTATCCATCTCTATGCATCCTAGACAATCTTGTTTCATTCATGTGCCCTAGTCTATAGTGCCAAAGATAGGATTGATTATCTATCCTAGGTCATTTCACATCTACATTGAGCACTTTAGTTCCCATTTCCAAAACATACAAGCCATTAATTAAAGAAGCGTACCAAAACAATATCATTCAAAATGATAGAAAATGTACCATCTTTAATAGTTAAAGCAAAACCATCTTGTTCTAAACAAGAAATAATATTTCTAGAAATGCCGGGAACATAAAAGACAATTATTCAAATGCAATAAGGTGCCCGTAGGCTAATGAGGTCGGTATCTCCACCAGCATGAGCAGCAACTCTTGCTTCATCACCTGCGCGGGGTCCACCTCGTTCTTCTCCAATCTTCTAGGCTTCTAAGCACCTGCAACACATTGCAGATTATAAGAACCATAACCGGTATCCAATACCTTATGAAGTCGGATTAGCATAAGAACAATTTATCTCAATCATGTGAATACCTGAGGTTGAAACATCACCATGCTCCTTCACACTCTTCAGGTAGTCTGGACAATTCCTTTTCCAATGGCCATATTTGCCACAATGGAAGCACACAACATCGCTTTTTTCCTTGGGTGCTCCCTTACCTTTCTTTTTGCCTTTTTTCTTATTGGGTTTTCCTTTGGGCTTAAGGGAGTTGCCTTTTGCAGGCTCCTTGCCCTTACCCATGGCCCTTTCAGGCCCACCAATCATAAGAGCTTGTGTCTCATCCTTCTTGATAGACATTTCAGCAGTCGTTAACATCCTTAACAACTCTGGCAAGCTCACAAGCATCCCATACATGTTGTAATCCATTATGAATTCACTGAAAGAAGGAGGAAGTGATGATAGAACTAAGTCATTAATTAATTCAGCATCCATTGTGAACCCTAGACCCTCTAGCTTCTCAATGAGTGCCATCATCTTCAGTACATGGCGGTTAAAACACATGCCTTCAGTCATCTTGCACAGGAACAATTCCCTAAAGGTCTCATACCTCTCAAGTCTGCCTTTAATATCATACATCTCCCTGAGATGCAGGATAATAGAGGGGGCATCCATATGCTCGTGCATTTTACGCAGTTCAGGCGACATGGATGCCAGCATGATGCAACAAGCCAACACATTATCATCCATGTGTTGCTTGTGGGTCTCGAAATCAAATTCCGTGAACCCATCTTCCCTTTCCTTAGGCGCAATAGGCAAAGCAGTGTCAAGGACATAAGCTATCTTTTCGGTCTTAAGAACAATTCTTATGTTTCGATATGAGTCCATAAGATTTGAACCGGTCAGTTTATTCGTATCGAGAATTGAACGCAGTGACAGTTGATTAGTAATACTAAAAGCTAAAAAAGATGTAAATATGATTTTAGTTAATATACGGTTATGTAGTTAAAAGCAAATTATTAAAGACTTTAAATAATTTGCCCCTCCCACTATTTTATCTAAGTCAATGACCCTTACTATTTGACTTAGGTTTAATCTACTTTTAGATTTTACCTTAGTGGGATTAAGAGTGCGATTATTTATTTTAATCTCCGTCTGAGACCGCAAGATTAATTTAAATAATGGGTTGATCTTTATCAACAGTATCTCATACCCTCTCTTAACATTAGGTTGACAACTCTTTGTCACTTAGTGGTGCATCTCATACAACCAACCTAGCACCATTACCCTAAGCACATAAGCCCGGCTGTGCCTGCAACTTATGTCTTAGTTAAGCATAAACCAGCACCCTAAGTGTCTTACACTTCAAACACTACTCTAGCTCAACGAAACAGTGGATCCCAACTGAGTTGTGGAGCACCACTATGTAGAAGAGGTTTGAGTAGCATTGGTGGTGGGAGGTAATCATACGCTTAATTATTTATTCCTTTTAAGGGTTCCTTTTATTTTAGGATTAATTAGGTCTCATCAAACGCATGTTGTAAGTTATCATGCTAGTCGTAACCTATGTCAAACATCTATCGGTTTACACTAGTTGCTATTGGACAAACATAATAACCATACAAAACGCGATTTGCCCAATTCATGCATCCTAGACGTTCTAATCATACATGCATATAAACAGTTTATATTGAGATAGTCATGGTGCTCGCGCTTTTTTTCCATTTTGCTTCTTTAAGCAATGGCCGCTTGTCGTCTATACGCCACTAGCTTATTCCTCTAATTACACATAATTAAAGAAACTCCATAACATATTTGGAGGGACAAAATTACAAAAATTAAATTACAAATACACTTGTAAATTAAAAGGCGCAATTACAGATTAATTTAAAATTCAAAAATTTTAAATCCGGGCACCATGACCACCCCCTTCCTGTTTGTTCCTGAAAGGATCAAAACTTGCAAACACAAACATTATATTATCACATAATATTTTCACATATATTTTGATATTTAACATTTAAACATCAAAATAATATCAAGATTCATATTCGTAAATTTCTCTAGTTGGCCGAATTTTAAAACAATTTTTAATTCAAATTTTGTTAATTCTTTCTCAAAGAAAACAAAATTAAACCATGCATGTAGCCACAAACCCTTTCATGGCCGAACCATATAGATAACTATATGATAAATTTTGTCACAAAAATTCATGCATATAAACATGACACTATTCATGGAGAAAAATAAGAAAACATTCAAGGTACTCTTAGTACCGTCCATGGCCGAATCTACCCTTTCAAAAAGGGTGTTTCTTTTAAGATTTTCATAAAGAAAAAGAAACTAAACCATGATGCATAATGTTTTATGAACACAGAATCAAATTTACATGTTCATAAAAACAAAAACTTTAACACCTTAAAGGATTTGTGATTCAAAATCCATATGTAGAATTAAACTTTAACCCTTTAAAGATTTTGACCGTGAAGAAACTTTTCACAAACAAGGTACCATCACCCGCCGATGGTAAAGCAACCGGGCTCTGATACCACTTGAAAGTATACTGGCCTTTGAAGGCCGATGCATGTAAGGTGTAAAACAAAAATTTTACTGCGGAACATACATGCACACATAGGTTCATGCTTTAAGACAGCATGATGTTACCTTGTTTTGGCCTGATCAGTCAGGGAGATGAGATGTCAGGCTTGAAGGGTTCAAACCCTCTAATGGTGATCCACACCACCGTTCGTCAATGATGCAAGAACGCCTTCTTGAAAGCCACCAGATGATCACCACAATGAGGCTTGCTATGCGCACAAGTGGTGAAGGTGGAGGCTAGGTATTCTATTTGGAAAGGTGTAGTGAACTACCCTACAGAATGGTGCATGAGATGAAGGAGTGTAGGCTAGGTTTTCTCAAAACCCTAAGGAGAGGAACTAGTGTCTTGTTATGCGCACACTTGGTGGAAGAGAGAATGATAATTAAATGAAATTATCCTTTCAAAATCAATTGAAAGTGGCGCATGAATAAGGGAGGATAAGGTGGAGTTGTTGCAAAACAAATCTTGCCAACAACCTCTAATCTTATCCTCATGAAACTAAGTTCAAAACAATTCATAATCAGATTCATAAACTATCATATAGTATCCATTTCATGCGCATAATTCAACCTAAAAGGGGTCCAAATATGTTGAGTAGTTGCATTCAAAATTTGAACCAACTCACCCACTTATTCTCTCAACTACCAAATCTGATTGGAGCTTTGTTTTTAGTGACAAGATGACATCCTTATCACCTAAGTATGCGCCCCAAACAGCCCCAAGGTATGCTCCAAAGATCTCTTCTTGATCCAAGGAATTTGTTCCAATAAGATCTTATCTTATCCTTCTGTTATGAAATAACTTTTCATAGCCTATTCAAATTAGAATTCAAACACTTGAATTCAAATGTTCAAACATTCAAATTCAAAATTCAAAAGTTCAAATTTCTAATTCAAATTCCAAATTCCAATTTCAAAATTCAAATTTCAAATTCAAAATTCGAATTTCAAAATTCCAATTCCCAATTCAAATTTCAAAATTCAAATTTCAAATTCAAAATTCGAAATTCAAATGTTTAATTTATTAATTTAACTAATTAAATTAATTAGTAATAGATTGGACTATCCAAGCCCATTACTAAGCTCCATGCGCCCTCCACCCATTTAGGTGGGCTTCCAAACAGCTTCTTGGGCTAACAACCATTATTAGGCCCAATACCTTTAAAGCTAGTTCATCATGACTACAAGGTGTTAGTGTGTGACCCATTAGGTCCAACTTAGCTTCTGACATAACTGGGCTTGGGCCCAACAAGCCTACAACCCAATTAATGACAACACAGAGCACTAACAATGCTTTGTTGCCCCAGAACTAGTCAGATTAATGACTTGATCATCCTATTGCACATATTTGGTTACCGTATGTATTTCCCTTCGTCTCGGTTATCTTCCCATTAACCTAGGGTAAGGAAATGAATCAACCCCTGCGGTTTAGGTTAAGCTTTATTCGAAATAGGGAATCTTCAATTTACTGACTCTAAAGGCAGATCATCTAATGATCTCTTTTACTATGCATAGATTCCCGAGTCCCTGTAAATGTCATCCTAATTTCTCTGGTTTACAGATAACCTAATCTCTCACATAGATTTGACGAATTCCTTCAGCTTATCACCTAGCCCTGTGCCCTTTAAGGACACGCCCAACATTATACCCACGAGTCTCCATGTTTCAGGCAGACGAGGCATACAATCAAAACATGCCTTCAAGAACATAGTCTAGGTAATAACTTCTAGTCTAAGGAAAGACATACCCAAACATAAAGAGATTACTCTAATGACACTATCTGTGAGATTTCCTCATAGAGTCTCTTTTTGGGTCCGTTTAGTGCGAGCTATACTCTTATAGGTCCACCCACGACTTTAGCTAAGACATCTCCATATCTGCAGCTCATGAGGTCTTTACCTTGTATCCATATACAAGTAGATAAGTCGTACTAGTCTTACCCGAGATCACTGATCCCCATACTCAGTGTCTCTAGACTAGGAACATATAATTAGGAATAAACATGCGATATCCTTGAATCCTCATGATCGTGATCTCATCACAGATACTCAAGTGATACCTATTCTATTCCAAGTGGTTTATCCAGTTCGTTCATGTAACGCCCTCCCCTGTATGCATCCAAGAGAGTCGTTTGCTAAGCGGAATTAGAGTCTTTAACGTCACATAAGCTATCAGAGATTCTTATTCTAAGTTCAAATCCGAAGAACGTTTCAAAATCCTTATCACTTCTGTTTGGATGATAAAAATGTTACAAGTGATTTAGAAAGAGCACGTTGGGGGCTTCGTGTGCATACAAAATAATAGTAAATCGGAGTTCGTTTGCTCATAAAAACACCACCCGTAAGGTGCACTGTAAAAATTTCAGCACTTAAGTCTTTCAAAAATTCCTTTCACAAACGTTTTCCAACATAGCCGCTGTTCATAAAAGTTCAAGGTAAAATAAAGATGATAAAGTCTACAGTCATCCAAGAGTACCAAAATATTAAGCATTACAGTCATCCAATCAATCAAACAGCAACAGTACAAGTCCATTCATCAGCAAGCAACAGCAAACATCACGTCCTCAAATGCTTTTACGTCCTCCTGCCATTTAGGAAAATAGCAGCCCCAAAGGGGTGAGAATAATCCCAGTAGTGTGGCAACAAAACCAATAATATAACAGTATTAACTAGGCACAAAATCATAAACAGTCACTTCAACATATCCTTGTTCCTTTTCCTTTTTCCTTTTCATCATATTCATATATATTGCGTATATAACGCCTTTCCTTTGCGCTTTTAGCACCGTCGTGTGCGCACTTCACAGTGGAATCAAATACTCCTGGCACCTGAGCTCTCTGTGGATTCCAACTGTGGGCCTATGCGGACTGATGCCAAGTGTCCCATACCCTGGTACCTTAGGGATGCCTATATGATGCTTGCTCAAACACATGGTCCTGTACATAACTATTCTAAAAAGCAAGGCCTATATGCTCTTGGTACATGCATGCCATGCTATGCTTTCACACACAAAGCGTACAAAAATGCGGTATGATGTAAGGTGCATGCTTATATACTTTTCATATAGCCATCATGGCACATATACTTTTCATATACGTTATGCTGCCTCATAACAACTTTACCTCATAATCATATGGCCATCACGGCACCTTTCCATAGCCATCACGACACATTTTTGGCAGTTTTCTTTCATAATAAGGAACATATTACTTTTACGGAGGAGCATCATGTCACAACTTTATACCAGTAGTCAATAGTCACATTAGGTAATATCGCTTGACACTTACCTTGTGTGCCTTAAACAATACCAAACAGCAGCGAAGTATCTCACTTCTTAAGCGCACCTAAATCAATTACAACCAATCATTTACAGCGGCGATTTACAGCAGAAACAGTGAGCATACAACAGCGTTTTACAGTGGAAAACAGTGAGCATACAACAGTGTTTTACAGCAGAAAAACAGTGAGCATACAGCAGCGTTTTACAGCAGAAAACAGTGAGCATACAACAGCGTTTTACAGCAGAAAACAGTGACATTTGTTCTTAAAACAGTGAGCAGAAAACAGTGAGTTGTTCTTTAAAACAGTGAGCAGAAAACAGTGACGTTTTCCTTAAAAATAGTGGGCAGAACAGTGACGTTTTACAGCAGGAAAACAGTAGCACCTTACAGCAGAAACAGTGACCATTTTAAAACAGAAACAGTGACATCTTGGACCTCAAAACAGTGGCAGAACAGTGGCATTAAACAGTGGTAGAAACAGTGGCATTTGAACATTAAAACAGTGACATAAACAGTGGCATATGGACATCAAAACAGTGACATAAGTAGTGGTATTTGCACATCAAAACAGTGGCATGAATGATAGCATTTGAACATTAAAACAGTGACATTAGTGGTGATATTTGCACATCAAAACAGTGGCATTAGTAGTGATTTTTGAACATTAAAACAGTGGCATAAATAGTGATTTTTGAACATTAAAACAGTGGCATAAATAGTGATTTTTGAGCATTAAAACAGTGGCATAAAGAGTTGTGTTTGGACATCAAAATGGTGGTCATTTTATGCAGAAACAGTGGCACATTAAGTGCTAAAACAGTGAGCATTTTTGTGCAGAAACAGTGGCATGTGAGGCACTAAAACAGTGAGCATTTTATGCAGAAACAGTGGCATGTGAGGCACTAAAACAGTGAGCATTTTATGCAGAAACAGTGGCATGTGAGGCACTAAAACAGTGAGCATTGTGTGCAGAAACAGTGGCATCAAAATGGTGATCTTGTCCAACCGAAACAGTGACATATTTATCCTCAAAACAGTGGCATTTTCATACAAAAATAGTGGCATTAACTTAAGCATAACCATGAGACTTTCATTCCATAACTTATGCTTACAAATCATCATAAAATAGCTCCACCATTATACTTTTACCATGCTCACTCTTGAATCCAAAACAAAACATAATCAAGGAGACATTCAAGTACACACATGGTTACACACAATGAAAGAAGTCTAAGTTCTAGGCTTACCTCTTGTAGCACACATTTCTCGGTCAAGGATCACACACCACACCTTCTAGCTTTACTACACAACAAGTCCACTCTTCCTAGGAGATAGTCTATGCGCACACAATGGTGAGGAGAACAACTTTGGACAGCTTCCAAGGGCGAGTAACAAGGCTGGATAGTGAGGAAGAAGGGAAGAAAACTCACACTTCACTTGGTATCTTAGGCCACGGTTTGAGAGGTGAGGGAAGAAGAGTTGCCAAGGTTTTTCTTTCTCCAAGAGTTCTTGCAATGTTCGGCTAGAGAGTGAGGGAATGAGGAAGGAACTTGGCTGCACTTGTGCAAAGTGAGGAAGGCTCCTCTTGTGCGCACCACTTAAAGGAAGAAGGGAGGAGAGGTTGAAATGATGAGGCATCATGGCAAATCTGGTTTCTTGTGGAAGTGGGGCTGCACACTTGGTCAAAACAAGCAAGGGTTTGCTTCTTGTATACTCTATGCGCATGCAAGGAGGTGAGGAGGGAGGTTTAGATCTGAATGATGCTACCTAAGTCAGAATTTTTCACACAAGCAACCAAGCCATGCGCACAAGGTGGAGTGGAAGGAGTTGGCAGATTTCTCCTCCACTCAAAGCACATGCAATCTGCCCAAAAATCCTTCTTTTGTTGCATGTGGAGGCAAGGGACAGATTTGGTTCATGATGGACTGCAAAAGCATGCAGAAATCTGCACATTTCAGGCTCATGATGGAAGGTGTAAGGTGGTTCTCTTGGTCAACAAGCTAGGCAGATTTGTGTCATAAGAAAATCTGATGTAAGTCCTCTCCATGTGCGCCTAAGGTGAGAAGGATGCAGCCCAAAATAATGCTAAGGAGTACATGTGTCTTCCATGCAATGAAGTTGAAGTCAAATGGTGCACATGCTAAGGGTGATGTGGCGGTCATGCATGGGGAAAGTTGGAAGATTTTCTAAGTCCCATCTACTCTCTTATGCGCATAAATGAGGGGGAATGATACATCAAGCCATGTGGAAATTCCTTGATACACAAGACAACCTTGTAGGACAAGGCTTTGGGGAAGATAAGTGTGGACACAACCTTGGGCTGAACTAGATTGATCCAAAAGCCTCCTTGGACCATCGGCCTACACATACAATGGATCCAATAAGACAAGTCTAAAGGTGACAAGTCCACACACACTAGCCCACTTCCCAAGTCCTACAAACACCAAAGCCCTATAACACACAATCAAATTACTCATATGATTTTAATAAAAGTTCACATGCCTACATATGTACCCTCCTATGATTTTAATTTAAATACTTACCTTAGTCTTATCCAAGGACAAAGGTCATGTAATTCGCCAGCCATCAAACATACACATGCAACTATATCATTATAACACTTATGTATTTTACTAATTATGTGGGATGTTACACTCTCCCCACCAAATAGGAATTTTGTCCGCAAAATAAACTTACTTAAGAGTTAAACAGTTCTGGATAGCGTTTCTGAATGTCGTCCTCGCGCTCCCAAGTGGCTTCAGCTGCCGATCTGTTGTTCCATAATACTTTCACCAAAGGGATTTCTTTAGAACGAAGTCGCTTGACGGATCTTTCAAGAATTTGGAACGGTTGCACTTGATACGTCAGATTTTCCCTTAGTTCCACTTCTTCCGGCTGTAACACGTGAGATGGATCAGAGAGATATCTCCGTAGCTGCGACACATGAAATACATTGTGCATTCCTGACAGATTGGGTGGTAAGGCCAACCGGTATGCAGACTCTCCAATCCGGTCCAAAATCAGATACGGTCCTAAGTACCGTGGACTTAACTTCTTTACTCCCATTCTCCTTCCGAGTCCCGGTGTAGGTGTGATTCTCAAAATTACATGGTCTCCGACTTCGAAAGATAGGGGCTTATGACGCTTGTCGTAATAACTCTTCTGTCTGGCCTGAGCCCGCTGCATATTTTCCCGAATCTTCTTTACCTGTTCGGATGTTTGTTGAATTAAATCAGGTCCTAACATACTTCGCTCACCCACTTCAGTCCAGCATAAAGGGGATCTGCATTTTCTCCCATACAGGGCTTCGTACGGTGCCATCTGAATACTGGAATGGTAACTGTTATTATAAGAAAATTCAATCAAAGAAAGATAATTATCCCAGCTACCTCCTAACTCCAAAACGCATGCTCGCAACATGTCCTCTAAAGCTTGAATAGTGCGTTCCGTCTGTCCATCGGTCTGCGGATGGTAAGCAGTACTCAATCTCAAGTGGGTCCCTAATGCTCTTTGAAAAGATTCCCAGAACTTAGATGTAAACTTGGGATCACGATCACTGACGATACTCGTAGGGACTCCGTGCAGCTTCACAATCTCCTGCAGGTAAATTCTGGCAAGCCTCTCCGTATTATATGTGGTCCTGACACGCAAGAAATGAGCTGACTTCGTTAATCGATCGACAATCACCCAGATAGCATCATATCCTTCTCGCGTCCGAGGAAGTCCAACTACAAAATCCATCGCAATACTGTCCCACTTCCATTCGGGAATCTCCAAAGGTTGAAGGAGTCCCGAAGGTTTCTGATGTTCGTACTTCACCTTCTGACAAGTTAGGCATCGAGATACATACTCAGCAATATCACGCTTCATACCCGGCCACCAAAACGAGGTCTTCAAATCATGGTACATCTTTGTGGATCCAGGATGAACGACATACTTACCCTTATGGGCCTCCTGCAAAACTTCTTGCTTCAACTCTTCATTCGGCACAACTAACCGACCTTGGAATCTCCAAGTATCATTCTAATCCCTTACAACATCTTGGTTGCCAACCAAATCACGGACTAACTCTTCATCTTTCTGAGCCTCCTTAATTCTACTGATCAATTCATTCTCCACCTTTATATTTCCCAATCTTATGCTATGCCCTCTCTCGTCTACCGATAAATTCAAATCTCGAAAGGCCTCAAACAATTTCAGTTCTTCCATCATCAGAGTTGCAGTGTGCAGTGTCTTCCTACTCAGGGCGTCAGCTACCACGTTTGCCTTTCCTGGGTGGTATTTAAGTTCAAACTCATAGTCCTTCAGAAATTCCATCCACCGTCGTTGCCGCATATTCAGCTCCTTCTGGTCGAACAAATACTTCAAACTCTTATGATCGCTGAACACGTCAAACTGCGAACCATACAAGTGGTGCCTCCAGATTTTAAGTGCGAACACTATAGCTGCTAACTCCAAATCATGCGTAGGATAATTTTCTTCGTGAGGCTTTAGTTGTCGGGATGCATAAGCTACCGCCATACGATCATGCATCAACACGCATCCAAGTCCTTTCAGCGACACATCACAGTATACTTCGAACTTTCGGGTAGGATCCGGAATCGTGAGTACGGGAGCACTCGTTAACCTGCTCTTCAGTTCCAAGAAACATTCTTCACAAGCTTCAGTCCACTCAAAAGGCTTATCCTTCCGAGTGAGACGGGTAAGAGGTTGCACTATCTGAGAGAAATTCTGGATGAACCTTCGATAATATCCAGCAAGACCTAAGAAACTTCTTACTTCAGTGACAGTCTTGGGTCGTTCCCAATTCATGACAGCTTCAACCTTGCTGGGGTCCACCGCAATACCTTCCGTTGAAATGATATGGCCCAGAAACTGGACCTCTTTAAGCCAAAACTCGCACTTCGACCACTTCGCGTACAACTGCTTCTCTTTCAATATTTGCAAGACAATCCTCAAATGTTCCGTATGCAGCTCCTCATTAGCAGAGTAAATCAGAATATCGTCGATAAACACAATGACAAACTGATCAAGAAATGGGCGGAAGATGCGGTTCATGTAGTCCATGAATACCGCTGGAGCATTTGTAAGTCCGAATGGAATCACCTGATATTCGTAGTGCTCATAACGAGTCCTAAAAGCTATTTTCGGAATATCCTCCAGTTTGACCCGGATCTGATGGTATCCCGAACGTAAATCTATCTTGGAAAAGACTCTGGCTCCTCTCAGCTGGTCCATCAAATCGTCGATCCTCGGTAATGGATACTTATTCTTCACCGTAACTTTGTTCAGCTGCCGGTAATCTACACACAGACGTAGACTACCATCCTTCTTCTTAATCAAGATGGCTGGAGCACCCCATGGAGAGGTACTCGGTCTGATGAATTCTTTTGCCAAAAGTTCTTCTATCTGCTTCTTCAACTCGCGAAGTTCCAAAGGCGCCATGCGATACGGAGCAATGGAGATTGGTCCAACTCCAGGAACAAGTTCGATAGAAAATTCTATTTCCCTATGAGGAGGCAATCGAGGTATTTCATCCGGGAATACCTCCTCGAATTCTCTAACTACAGGTACATTCTGAATTTGATGGTCAACCGAGGTCTCAGCCTCGATCGACAAGAGATACCCTGCTGCTCCCTTGCGGAGCTCTTTTCTAACTTGTAATAAAGAAATGAGAGAGAAAGGTTGAAAATTACCATCTTTCGCAGGAACAACGACTTTCCCTGCTCGACAGTCCAACGTTATCCCGTTTTCCGTCAACCAGTCCATACCGATAATCACATCGAAGTTGAATACCGGTAGGACCACCAAGTTTACTGTATACGTGTTCCCTTCATACTGCAAAGTAACACCTCTGCAGATCTCTGAGGCTGTGCACGATCCTCCAGTAGGTGTGCTGATGTGTAACTCATGAGGTAATGGGGTTGGGGTGATGCCTATTCTCATAGCAGTATGCTTTGCCATAAAAGAGCCAGATGCTCCAGAATCAAAGATAACAGAAATTGGGTGACCATTTAAAATGACATTACCTTTGATCAAGTTGGGAAACTTCTGCGCTTCGTTCGCATCCAGAGTGAACACCCGTGCTTGCGTAGGCTGTAGATTAGCGTTCCGGGGGCATTCATAAGCAAAATGTCCTTGCTGGCCACCTCTGAAACATGCATTGTTGCTCTTGCGACAAACTCCAAAGTGATTCTTACCACATGTAGCACAAACAGTCGCACCCTGCCGTCCAGTTGACGATTGACCAATAGTATTGCTTCTCTTAAAATTTCCAGGCCGCGCCTGCAACTGCGTACCTCTGCCTCGACCCCTACCAGGTGCCGTCCTGAAGAATCTGCCTGCTCTGTTTCCTCCGTGGAATTGCATTGGTTGCTTATTCAAATTCTTGGCCTCGTTAATGATTCCTTCTGCCTGTCGACTCTGGTTGATGAGCTCCGGAAGTGTACGATTAGCCGTCGTCAAAATGAGTTTACGGATTTCCGGATGTAATCCGCTTTCGAATTTCTCCACCTGCCATTCCTCATCATAAATGTTTCGGTCAAAGTTGGCGTACTCGATCAGCTGCCCAAATTTTGCAATGTACTCATTGACCGACATGTTATCCTGCCTGAGTGACAGCAGTTCAGTGTGCTTCATTCTTCTCATTGCCTTAGGAAAATACTTATCCAAAAATACTTGTCTGAATACGGCCCACGTCATTTCAACGTCCTGAGCTCTCAGCAGAGCCCTCGCACCAGTCCACCATGTTAAAGCTTCTCCCATTAGCTGGTACGTTGCGTAATCGGTCTTCTGCGCTTCCGGGCATGCCATGCGTTCAAATATATGCTCGATCATCTGCAACCACTTCGCTGCAGCCTCAGGGTTGTCTTCACCCTCAAAGGTAGGTGGTTGGAAGTTGCGGAAGTCTTTCAACCTCCGACGGGCAATTTCTTCTGCATTGTCATGCAGTGGGGGTTGGTTCGGATTATGTTGCCTATGATCACGCCATTCTTGGCTCATATTCTGGATAAACGTTGCCAGTCCCCCAATGGTAGTGATAAGATCCTCTTCCGCATCGCCAGACCTTCCCCGAGTTGAACCGCGACCACCTGCCATGATTCTGCACTCACAATATCATGAAATGAGTTGATCAGGCTCACCGCAAGTTATTTATGGCAGCAGTCCCAAGTAGGTACTCGAGTTCAATTCGGACAAGTTAACTATGCATCCGTTTCTTATCACAGAACGGTCTTAACAATCTAACTACCCTAGTTAATACATACTCAAACAATTAAACTATAGCACATTTAGACAGTCAATCAGCATATAGACACAATCAACAATCAATTCAATCAAACACAAGCAAATCCATGGACCAAACTGCTCTGATACCAATTAGTGTAACGCCCTCCCCTGTATGCATCCAAGAGAGTCGTTTGCTAAGCGGAATTAGAGTCTTTAACGTCACATAAGCTATCAGAGATTCTTATTCTAAGTTCAAATCCGAAGAACGTTTCAAAATCCTTATCACTTCTGTTTGGATGATAAAAATGTTACAAGTGATTTAGAAAGAGCACGTTGGGGGCTTCGCGTGCATACAAAATAATAGTAAATCGGAGTTCGTTTGCTCATAAAAACACCACCCGTAAGGTGCACTGTAAAAATTTCAGCACTTAAGTCTTTCAAAAATTCCTTTCACAAACGTTTTCCAACATAGCCACTGTTCATAAAAGTTCAAGGTAAAATAAAGATGATAAAATCTACAGTCATCCAAGAGTACCAAAATATTAAGCATTACAGTCATCCAATCAATCAAACAGCAACAGTACAAGTCCATTCATCAGCAAGCAACAGCAAACATCACGTCCTCAAATGCTTTTACGTCCTCCTGCCATTTAGGAAAATAGCAGCCCCAAAGGGGTGAGAATAATCCCAGTAGTGTGGCAACAAAACCAATAATATAACAGTATTAACTAGGCACAAAATCATAAACAGTCACTTCAACATATCCTTGTTCCTTTTCCTTTTTCCTTTTCATCATATTCATATATATTGCGTATATAACGCCTTTCCTTTGCGCTTTTAGCACCGTCGTGCGCGCACTTCACAGTGGAATCAAATACTCCTGGCACCTGAGCTCTCTGTGGATTCCAACTGTGGGCCTATGCGGACTGATGCCAAGTGTCCCATACCCTGGTACCTTAGGGATGCCTATATGATGCTTGCTCAAACACATGGTCCTGTACATAACTATTCTAAAAAGCAAGGCCTATATGCTCTTGGTACATGCATGCCATGCTATGCTTTCACACACAAAGCGTACAAAAATGCGGTATGATGTAAGGTGCATGCTTATATACTTTTCATATAGCCATCATGGCACATATACTTTTCATATACGTTATGCTGCCTCATAACAACTTTACCTCATAATCATATGGCCATCACGGCACCTTTCCATAGCCATCACGGCACATTTTTGGCAGTTTTCTTTCATAATAAGGAACATATTACTTTTACGGAGTATGGAGCATCATGTCACAACTTTATATCAGTAGTCAATAGTCACATTAGGTAATATCGCCTGACACTTACCTTGTGTGCCTTAAACAATACCAAACAGCAGCGAAGTATCTCACTTCTTAAGCGCACCTAAATCAATTACAACCAATCATTTACAGCGGCGATTTACAGCAGAAACAGTGAGCATACAGCAGCATTTTACAGTGGAAAACAGTGAGCATACAACAGTGTTTTACAGCAGAAAAACAGTGAGCATACAGCAGCGTTTTACAGCAGAAAACAGTGAGCATACAGCAGCGTTTTACAGCAGAAAACAGTGACGTTTGTTCTTAAAACAGTGAGCAGAAAACAGTGAGTTGTTCTTTAAAACAGTGAGCAGAAAACAGTGACGTTTTCCTTAAAAACAGTGGGCAGAACAGTGACGTTTTACAGCAGGAAAACAGTAGCCCCTTACAGCAGAAACAGTGACCATTTTAAAACATAAACAGTGACATCTTGGACCTCAAAACAGTGGCAGAACAGTGGCATTAAACAGTGGCATTTGAACGTTAAAACAGTGACATAAACAGTGGCATTTGGACATCAAAACAGTGACATAAGTAGTGGTATTTGCACATCAAAACAGTGGCATGAATGATAGCATTTGAACATTAAAACAGTGACATTAGTGGTGATATTTGCACATCAAAACAGTGGCATTAGTAGTGATTTTTGAACATTAAAACAGTGGCATAAATAGTGATTTTTGAACATTAAAACAGTGGCATAAATAGTGATTTTTGAGCATTAAAACAGTGGCATAAAGAGTTGTGTTTGGACATCAAAATGGTGGTCATTTTATGCAGAAACAGTGGCACATTAAGTGCTAAAACAGTGAGCATTTTTGTGCAGAAACAGTGGCATGTGAGGCACTAAAACAGTGAGCATTTTATGCAGAAACAGTGGCATGTGAGGCACTAAAACAGTGAGCATTTTATGCAGAAACAGTGGCATGTGAGGCACTAAAACAGTGAGCATTGTGTGCAGAAACAGTGGCATCAAAATGGTGATCTTGTCCAACCGAAACAGTGACATATTTATCCTCAAAACAGTGGCATTTTCATACAAAAACAGTGGCATTAACTTAAGCATAACCATGAGACTTTCATTCCATAACTTATGCATACAAATCATCATAAAATAGCTCCACCATTATACTTTTACCATGCTCACTCTTGAATCCAAAACAAAACATAATCAAGGAGACATTCAAGTACACACATGGTTACACACAATGAAAGAAGTCTAAGTTCTAGGCTTACCTCTTGTAGCACACATTTCTCGGTCAAGGATCACACACCACACCTTCTAGCTTTACTACACAACAAGTCCACTCTTCCTAGGAGATAGTCTATGCGCACACAATGGTGAGGAGAACAACTTTGGACAGCTTCCAAGGGCGAGTAACAAGGCTGGATAGTGAGGAAGAAGGGAAGAAAACTCACACTTCATTTGGTATCTTAGGCCACGGTTTGAGAGGTGAGGGAAGAAGAGTTGCCAAGGTTTTTCTTTCTCCAAGAGTTCTTGCAATGTTCGGCTAGAGAGTGAGGGAATGAGGAAGGAACTTGGCTGCACTTGTGCAAAGTGAGGAAGGCTCCTCTTGTGCGCACCACTTAAAGGAAGAAGGGAGGAGAGGTTGAAATGATGAGGCATCATGGCAAATCTGGTTTCTTGTGGAAGTGGGGCTGCACACTTGGTCAAAACAAGCAAGGGTTTGCTTCTTGTATACTCTATGCGCATGCAAGGAGGTGAGGAGGGAGGTTTAGATCTGAATGATGCTACCTAAGTCAGAATTTTTCACACAAGCAACCAAGCCATGCGCACAAGGTGGAGTGGAAGGAGTTGGCAGATTTCTCCTCCACTCAAAGCACATGCAATCTGCCCAAAAATCCTTCTTTTGTTGCATGTGGAGGCAAGGGACAGATTTGGTTCATGATGGACTGCAAAAGCATGTAGAAATCTGCACATTTCAGGCTCATGATGGAAGGTGTAAGGTGGTTCTCTTGGTCAACAAGCTAGGCAGATTTGTGTCATAAGAAAATCTGATGTAAGTCCTCTCCATGTGCGCCTAAGGTGAGAAGGATGCAGCCCAAAATAATGCTAAGGAGTACATGTGTCTTCCATGCAATGAAGTTGAAGTCAAATGGTGCACATGCTAAGGGTGATGTGGCGGTCATGCATGGGGAAAGTTGGAAGATTTTCTAAGTCCCATCTACTCTCTTATGCGCATAAATGAGGGGGAATGATACATCAAGCCATGTGGAAATTCCTTGATACACAAGACAACCTTGTAGGACAAGGCTTTAGGGAAGATAAGTGTGGACACAACCTTGGGCTGAACTAGATTGATCCAAAAGCCTCCTTGGACCATCGGCCTACACATACAATGGATCCAATAAGACAAGTCTAAAGGTGACAAGTCCACACACACTAGCCCACTTCCCAAGTCCTACAAACACCAAAGCCCTATAACACACAATCAAATTACTCATATGATTTTAATAAAAGTTCACATGCCTACATATGTACCCTCCTATGATTTTAATTTAAATACTTACCTTAGTCTTATCCAAGGACAAAGGTCATGTAATTCGCCAGCCATCAAACATACACATGCAACTATATCATTATAACACTTATGTATTTTACTAATTATGTGGGATGTTACAGTTCATATAATATTAACAATAATACCGAGACATAATATGAAACTGAATAAATAGTTCTTTCATTTATTTGCGACAAACAAAGTTCAACATCTAGTGTCCTTTATTTAATTAAAAGATTGTCTCTAGGACACCCATATACTAACACATGATACAATTCATGGAGAAAAATAAGAAAACATTCAAGGTACTCTTAGTACCCTCCATGGCCGAATCTACCCTTTCAAAAAGGGTGCTCCTTTTAAGACTTTCATAAAGAAAAAGAAACTAAATCATGATGCATGATATTTTATGAACACAGAATCAAATTTACATGTTCATAAAAACAAAAACTTTAACACCTTAAAGGTTTTGTGATTCAAAATCCATATGCAGAATTAAACTTTAACCCTTTAAAGATTTTGACCGTGAAAAAACTCTTTTCACAAACAAGGTACCATCACCCGCCGATGGTAAAGCAACCGGGCTCTGATACCACTTGAAAGTATACTGGCCTTCGAAGGCCGATGCATGTAAGGTGTAAAAACAAAAATTTTACTGCGGAAACATACATGCATACATGGATTCATGCTTTAAGACAGCATGATGTTACCTTGTTTTGGCCTGATCAGTCAGGGAGATCAGTTGTCAGGTCTGAAGGGTTCAAACCCTCTAATGGTGATCCACACCACCGTTCGTCTATGATGCAAGAATGCATTCTTGAAAGCCACTAGATGATCACCATAATGAGGCTTGCTATGCGCACAAGTGGTGAAGGTGGAGGCTAGGTATTCTGTTTGGAAAGGTGTAGTGAACTACCCTACAGAATGGCGCATGAGATGAAGTAGTGTAGGCTAGGTTTTCTCAAAACCCTAAGGAGAGGAACTAATGCCTTGTTGTGCGCACACTAGGAGGTAGAGAGAATAATAATTTAATCAAATTATCCTTTCAAATTAACTTGAAAGTGGCGCATGGAATCTAGGAGGATAAGGTGGAGTTGTTGCAAAACAAATCTAGCCAACAACCTCCAATCTTATCCTCATGAAACTAAGTTCAAAACAATTCAAAATCAGACTCAAACTATCATATAGTATCTATTTCATGCGCATAATTCAGCCCTACAAGGGGTTCAAATATGTTGAGTAGTTGCATTCAAAATTTGAACCAACTCACCCACTTATTCTCTCAACTACCAAATCTGATTGGAGCTATGTTTTAAGTGACAAGATGACATCCTTATTACCTAAGTGTGCGCCCCAAACAGCCCCAAGGTAATCTCAAAAGATCTCTTCTTGATCCAAGGAATTTATTCCAATAAGATCTTATCTTATCCTTTTGTTATGAAATAACTTTTCATAGCCAATTCAAATTCGAATTCAAACACTTGAGTTCAAATGTTCAAACATTCAATTCAAAATTCAAAATTCGAATTTCAAAATTCAAATTCCAAATTCAAATTTCAAATTTCAAATTTCAAATTTCAAAATTCAAAATTCAAATTCAAAATTCGAAATTCAAATGTTTGATTATTAATTTAACTAATTAAATTAATTAGTAATGGCTTGGACTATCCAAGCCTATTACTAAGCTCCATGCACCCTCCACCTATTTAGGTGGGCTTCCAAATAGCTTCTTGGGCTAACAACCATTATTAGGCCCAATACCTTTAAAGATAGTTCATCATGACTACAAGGTGTTAGTGTGTGACCCATTAGGTCCAACTTAGCTTCTGACATAATTGGGCTTGGGCCCAACAAGCCCACAACCCAATTAATGACAACACAGAGCACTAGCAATGCTTTGTTGCCCCAGAACTAGTCAGATTAATGACTTGATCATCCTATTGCACATATTTGGTTACCGTATGTAATTCCCTTCGTCTTGGTTATCTTCCCATTAACCTAGGGTAAGGAAATGTATCAACCCCTGCGGTTTAGGGTAACTTTATTCGAAATAGGGAATCTTCAATTTACTGACTCTAAAGGCAGATCATCTCATGATCTCTTTTACTATGCATAGATTCTCGAGTCCCTATAAATGTCATCCCTATTTCTCTGGTTTACAGATAACCTAATCTCTTACAGAGATTTGACGAATTGCTTCAGCTTATTACCCTAGCCCTGTGCCATTTAAGGACACGCCCAACAGTATACCTATGAGTCTCCATGTTTTAGGCAGACGAGGCATACAATCAAAACATGCCTTCAAGAACACAGTCTAGGTAATAACTTCTGGTCTAAGGAAAGACATACCCAAACATAAAGAGATTACTCTAATGACACTATCTGTGAAATTTCCTCATAGAGTCTCTTTTTGGGTCTGTTCAGTGCGAGCTATACTCTTATAGGTCCACCCACGACTTTAGCTAAGATATCTCCATATCTATAGCTCATGAGGTCTTTACCTTGTATCCATATACAAGTAGATAAGTCGTACTAGTCTTACCCGAGATCACTGATCCTCATACTCAGTGTCTCTAGACTAGGAACATATAATTAAGAATAGACATGCGATATCCTTGAATCCTCATGATCGTGATCTCATTACAGATACTCAAGAGATACATGTTCTATTCCAAGGGGTTTATCCAGTTCGTTCATATAATATTAACAATAATATCGAGACACAATGTGAAACTGAATAAATAGTGCTTTCATTTATTTACGACAAACAGAGTTCTACATCTAGTGTCCTTTATTTAATCAAAAGATTGTCTCTAGGACTCCCATATACTAACATGAGGCTGCTTTAGCTAATGGCAATGAGATACATGTCTACTTTGAGGACTGAGTTTCAATTCCTGAGTTTGGTTCACCTCAACATGATAGTGCAGAGGATAATGTGATTGATTCCACAATAACGAGGACATGCATAGGGTGATGATGGGGTCAATTCACATGGAGACCATGCACATGGTGCTGATGGCTTGAATTCATATGATGATGGGGTCAATTCGGACCATGAAGAAGAAAGTGCACAGGATGGTGGTAATGGGTCCGAAGATGATAATGCAGATGATGAGGTTGCTTCCTCACAGTCAGATTCATATGAGAGTGCAGAGGATGAGGCATACAAGCCTCCCCCACCTGGTGTTGAGGATCATTCCGAAGATGAGGATGAACACACTGTACCATTGGTAGAGAAAAAAAGACCTGCAAAACAGACCCCAAGGAAGAAGGCAATCAAGAAGGATGCCACTGTTAGTATATGGATGTCCTAGAGACAATCTTTTGATTAGATTAGGACATATGAGGACCTTTTATATTGTCGCAAATAAATGAAAAGCATACTTTATCCTATTTCATATTTTGTCTCAATATTATTATTAAATATTTTATATGAGTAACTGGATAAACCCCTTGGAATAAAACAGGTATCTCTTGAGTATCTGTGATGAGATCACGATCATGAGGATTCAAGGATACTGCAAGTTTATTCCTAATTTTATGTTCCTAGTCTAGACACACAGAGAATGGGGATCAGTGATCTCGGGTAAGACTAGCACGACTTATCTACTTGTATTCGGATGTAAGGTAAACCTCATGTGCTACAGATATAGAGATGTCTTAGCTAAAGTCGTGGGTGGACCTATAAGGGTATAGCTCGCACTGAACAGACCCACAAAGAGACTCTATGAGGAAATCTCACAGATAGTGTCATTAGAGTAGTCTCTTTATATTTGAGTATGTCTTTCCTTAAACCAGAAGGTATTACCTAGACTGTGTTCTATATGGCATGCTTTGATTGTATACCTCGTCTGCCTGAAACATGGAGACTCATAGGTACACTATTGGGCTTGTCCTAAAAGAGCACAGGGCTAGGGTGATAAGCTGAAGGAATTCGTCAAATCTCTGTGAGAGATTAGGTTATCTGTAAACCGGAGAAATCGGGACGACATTTACAGGGACTCGGGAATGTATGCATAGTAAAAGAGATCATGAGATGATCTGCCTTTAGAGTTAGTAAATTGAAGATTCTCTATTTGAATAAAGCTTACCCTAAATCGCAAGGGTTGATACATTTCCTTACCCTAGGATTAATGGGAAGGTAACCGAGACGAAGGGAAATACATACGAAAACCAAATATGTGTAATAGGATGATCAAGTCATTAATCTAACTAGCTCTAGGGCAACAAAGCATTGCTAGTGCTCTGTGTTGTCATTAAATGGGTTGTGGGCTTGTTGGGCCCGAGCCCATTTATGTCAGTGGCTATGTTGGACCTAATGGGTCACACACTAACACCTTATTGTCATGATGATCTAGCATTAAAGGTATTAGGCCTAATAATGGTTGTTAGCCCAAGAAGAAGTTTGGAAGCCCATCTAAAGGGAAAAGGGCACATGGATCATATAATGGGTTTGGATGCTCCAAGACATTACTAATTAATCTAATTAGTTAAATTAATTATCAAACATTGAAATTTTGGATTTTGAATTTGAAATTTGAATTTTGAAATTTGAATTTTGAATTTGAAATTTGAAATTGGAATTTTGAAATTTGAAATTTGAGTTTGAATTTTGAAATTTGAATTTTGAATTTGAAATTTGAATTTGAATTTGAATTTTGAATATAAATGTTTGAACGTTTGAATTTAAAAGTCTGAATTCGGATTTGAATTGGCTATGAAAAGTTATTTCATAACAAAAGGATAAGATAAGATCTTGTTGGAACATATCCCTAGTATCAAGAGGAGATCTTTGATCTCATCCAAAGCTGAATTTGGGGCACCACTTTTGGTTGTTTATGAGTGTAATCTTGTCAACCAAATTCGCTCAAATTCAGATTTGGTTTATTGAGAGAATCAGTGAGGTAGTTGGTTCAAATTTGAATGCAACCACTCAACGTATCGGACTCTTTTTGGGGCTGAATGGGGCGCATAGATGGATGATCATATGATGACCATTAGGTCAGAATCTTGACAAGATAAAGACCTTTCATGAGGATTCAAAGAGGAGGTTGTTGGGAATTTTGAATTGCAACAACTCCACCTTTACCTCCTCTAGTTATGCGCCACTTTGATGATGATTTTAAGTGAAAATCTGATTTCAATTCATTGACTCCATCACACTTTTGTGCGCCAACCTGGGCAGTTTTCTCCTTAGAGTTTTCACAAAAAACCTAGCCAATTCTACTCCAATCCATGCCCTACTCTTGTGAAGTTTTCATGCTGAAGACTTCACTCTTCTAAACACATTTACCTAGCCTCCTTTTTCACCTATTGAGCGCATAGCAAGCCTCTTTATGGTGGTCAATTGGTGGCTTTCAAGAAAGAGTTCTTGCATCTTGACGTGGGTGGTGTGGATCAACGTTAGAGGGTTGAACCCTTCAAACCTGACACTGATCTCCTCGGTGTTTGAATCACAAACAAAGGTAACATCACGCTGTCTTAAAGCATGAGTCTTGAATGCATGTGTGATTCCACTTGAAAAACTTTGTTTTTCCCTCTCATATGCTTCGGCCTTCAAGGCCATTTTTCTTTCAAGTGGTATCAGAGCCAGGTTGCTTTACCATCGGCGGGTGATGGTACCTTGTTTGTGAAAATTGTTTTTCACGGTCAAAAGTTCTTTAAAGTTGTTAAAGATTAATTCTTTGCATGTGGATTGTCTTTTTATGAACATGTTTAATATGATTATGGTGTTCATATATCTACATTCACTCATGGTTTTGTTTGTTTTGATTCTTTGTGAAAGTTTACAAAAGAAACATCTTTTAGAAAGGAATATGATTTAGCCATGATGTGAATATTCAAATGCATTATTTTTTCCATGATTTTATTTTTAAAAATGCATGAAGGGTTCATGGCATATCTCGACAATATGAATAAAATTAGGGTTCTTGATTTTTTCATTTTGATCTTGATGATTTTGTGTTTTTTGTTAGATGAATTGTTTATGAACATAGCATAAAATTTTTGTACATGATGATGTATGGTTCGGCCATATGAGTTATGGTTGAATGAATGGTTTAATTTTTGTGTTCTATGAGAAAGCTTTGACAAAGATTTGAATTATGCATAATGATGCAAAATTCGACCATTGGGAGGAAATTGGAAATTATTTGAATTTTGATTCTTATTTTGATGTTTAATTGTTAAATATCAAGATATATGTGAGAATAGGTTATGTGATAATATGATATTTTGTGCTTGCAAGTTGTTTAACCTTTCAGGTGCAAAAAGGAAGGGGATGGTCATGGTGCCCGAAATTTGAATTTCAAATTTTTAAATTAATGTGTAATTTTGGTCTATTTAAATAAGAGGTGTAATTTGAATTTTGAATTTTGAATTTTGTAATTTTTCATTTGTCCCTCCAAAGATGTTTTGGAGTTTCTTTAATTATTTGTAATTAGAGAATTAGGCTAGTGGCGTTTAGACGACAAGCAGCCGTGGCTTGAGAAGCAAGATGGATGAATGTGCGAGCACCATGACTGTCTCAAATAAAAATGTTTTATATGCTTGTATTCTTTGTATGACTAGTATGCATGAGATAGTGTATCTCGAATGTATGCTTATATGACTCAAGACGTCTAGTATGCATGAATTGGACAAACCGCGTTTGTATGCCTTATTATGCACGTCTAATTGCGACTAGTGTAAACCGATAGATGTTTGACATAGGTTATGACTAGCATGATAAAATACATACGCGTTTGATGAGACTTAATAAACCATAAATAAAAGGAACCCTTAAAAGGAATAAATTATTAAGCGCATGATTACCTCCCAACACCAATATTACTCAAACCTCCTCTAAATAGTGATGCTCCACAACTCAGTTAGGACCCACTGTTTCATTGAGCAAGAGTAGTGTTAGAAGTGTGAGGCACTTAGGGTGCTGGTTAATGCTTAACTGAGGCATGAGTTGCAGGCTTAGTCGGGCTTATGTGCTTAGGGTAATGGTGCTAGGTAGGTTGCATGACATGCACCACTAAGTGGCAAGGAGTTGTCAACCTAATGTTAAGAGAGGGTGTGATATACTGTTGATAAGGATCAACCCATTATTTAAATTAATTTTGCGGTCTCAGACGGGGATTAAAATAAATAATCACACTCTTAATCTCACTAAGGTAAAGTCTAAAAGTAGATTAACCCTAAGTCTATGAGGAAATCTCATAGATAGTGTCATTAGAGTAGTCTCTTTAATTTGAATTTTGAATTTTGAATTTTAATTTGAATTTTGAATTTTGAATTTTGAAATTTGAATTTTGAATTTGGAATTTGAAATTTGAATTTTGAATTTGAAATTTGAATTTTAATTTGAATTTTGAATTTGAATTTTGAATTTAAATGTTTGAACGTTTGAATTTAAATGTTTGAACGTTTGAATTTAAAAGTTTGAATTCGAATTTGAATTGGCTATGAAAAGTTGTTTCATAATAAAAGGATAAGATAAGATCTTGTTGGAACAAATACCTAGTATCAAGAGGAGATCTTTGATCTGATCCAAAGTTGAATTTGGGACGCCACTTTTGGTTGTTTATGACTGTCATCTTGTCAACCAAATATGCTCAAATTCAGATTTGGTTTGTTGAGAGGATCAGTGAGCTAGTTGGTTCAAATTTGAATGAAACTACTCAACGTATCTGGACTCTTTTTGGGGTTGAATAGGGCGCATAGATGGATGGTCATATGATGACCATTAGGTCAGAATCTTGACAAGATAAAGACCTAGTTTCATGAGGATTCAAAGGGGAGGTTGTTGGGAATTTTGAATTGCAACAACTCCACCTTTATCTCTTCTAGTTGTGCGCCACTTTGATGATAAATTTAAGTGAAAATCTGATTTTAATTCATCAACTCCATCACACTCTTGTACGCCAACTTGGGCAGTTTTCTCCTTAGTGTTTTCCCTTCCTTAAAAGGTCTTAAGAGCATCCCCATCACTATGTATTCAGCTCTTAGATTAGAGCTGAAGATAGAGGGGTGTTGTGTCTTAAGATATAGGAGCGCTAGCTTCTATATCTCCCTTGGCTTTTGAAGTGTGCATTAAATAGGTAAAGTATTATACCTATTTATTGCGCAGGACCTATCAACAATCGAAGAATTTCCATACTCTATATTTTGCCGTATGGAGCCACCTAGACAATTCTACTCTAATCCATGCCCCACTCTTGTGAATTTTTCATGCTGAAGACTTCACTCTTCTAAACACATTTACCTAGCCTCATTCTTCACCTATTGAGCGCTTAGCAAGCCTCTTTGTGGTGGTCAATTGGTGGCTTTCAAGAAAGAGTTCTTGCATCTTGACGTGGGTGGTGTGGATCAACGTTAGAGGATTTGAACCTTTCAAACCTTACACTGATCTCCTCGGTGTTTGAATCACAAACAAAGGCAACATCATGTTGTCTTAAAGCATGAGTCTTGAATGCATGTTGATTCCGCTTGAAATATTGTTTTTCCCTCTCACATGCTTTGGCCTTCAAGGCCATTTTACTTTCAGCCACCATTGTAGACTCTGAATCTAAAGAAGTTGATGAAGAGGAAGACATAATGTCATTCGAAGAAGTAGGATATACCTATCTGTCTGAGGAGTTGAGGACTCCTCCTTCAAGTGATGATGATGAGAATGTTAGACCTGTCTTGCCAAATTTTAATGAACAAGCTTCTTTTGGGCATGTCTATTTAGAACTTGGTATGGAGTTTCTGAATTTGGGCCAATTTAAAATTGTAGCGAAAGTCTATAATATCAGTCTTGGGAGGAACTTCATCTGGGTTAAGAATGACAAGGTCAAAGTAAGGGCCAAATGTAGTATAGAAGACTGTGAATGGATGGTGTATTGTGCTTGGAACACCAAGCTAAGCACATTCCAAATAAAAACTTTTAACGAGACTCATACATGCTGCAGAGTCTTCTAGAATAAAAGGGCTACTCGAGATTGGGTGGCCAAGAAATTAGAGAATAGGATTCTAACACAACCCAAGATGTCGCCAGAGGCATTTGAGCACATGAAGGAGGAATACAATGTTCATTTGAATCTGAAGAAAGTAAGCAAGGCTTTGAAAAAAGCAAAGGGAACCATTGAAGGTTGTGAGAAGGAACAATATGGAAGACTACGGGAATATCTTGCAGACCTATTGAGGAGCAACCCTGGATCCACTTGCACAATGCAAGTGACCCCCCAACCTATTCCACAATCACTGCCGGTTGTTGGGTAGTTTGCTGATGGTGGAAAAATATAAGTTTTGACAGGGGATGTTCCTTTGTTCTTGCAGAACACAGATTCGTCCCTTAGTTCCAACCCAAGTGCGCAAGTGCACGCATCAAGTAATAAAGGGAGTATTAGTGCCCAAATTATCGTTCCCACGAGGATAGAATCCTAATGATTGTCTTACACTATTTTATAAAGAATGAAAATGAGAAGAAAAGTTAGTAAATGAACTGTCTGGTCAAACGTTCCCTACTGTAAGAACCCGCACCGCTAATTAAGGAAGTTAATTGATTAATTGTGATAAATTAGGAAATGATTCCATAATTGACCCTACTAATTATTATGTGGCTTAAATAATTATAGTAAGTGGGTAAGAATGCTGAAAGTCGCTTTTCGGAAGAAAAGTGCAGAGACCGGTTCTGCTAGTCGGTATAAATGCGTACCGAAAAAGTATCTCAGAAAATTATAATAAGTGCATGATAATTACTAGAATAATATGTAGGACTTGTAAAAAAAGTTTCAAGACAAAATAATGAGATCTGATGCCAGAACTGATACTGGCTATGGAAAAGCGCGTACCGGAAAGTAGTTCAGAAAAATAAAATAAAAATATGATAAATCTTAGAAAAATGTGTAGGTTAAGATTCCAAAGTTTGGGATCAAGATCTTTTGCGTAGATATTAAGGCTAATACTGCGCGTTAAGTGGCCATGTGGGTATATATACTCATGTTAAAGGTACATTGCCCTAGAAAATAGAAATCCTACGTGATTGCTTAGGGGCTGGTCAGCTGGAGCCTTGTCTTTGGGTTCTCTTCTCCACTTTGAGGCCAAGTTACTACCTTTCTTGATTTCCTTCGCATTTGCTTCATGTAAACACTTGTGAGTGGCTTTGTGAGAATGAGAGGTGGCCTTTTCTGAGTGTTTGAGTTGCTGGTTGTGAGGTTCTTGTTCTGAGTTTGAGAGTTGGGAGGAGAGCCACCTTGTCCTTGGTTTGTGGAGCTTCAAGGAGCTTCCTTTGTGTTGAAAGGGTCAAGCTTTGTGGCATTTTCGTTCACATTGTTTGATCTGAGTTTTGGAGCAGTTGAGAGAGCTCCAAGAGCATCATCTACCTCTGTTTTGGCTTGTGGTATGATCACCACCTTTGAACTTGAGTCTTCTTAGTTAAAAATGGAACCTTGATGCATGTAAAGGCTAAAAGATGATAACTTAACGTTGTGTAATGTCAAACACACCTAGAAATGCATGCTTTAGGGTCTTTAATCGGTAAAAACCCAACCTTGGAAGGATATCTTCACGAAAATACAGAACTGCATTCTGTCGTGAAATATTCGGATATTTGTCGAACAGATATCTGGATATTGATATCCGGGTATGGTATCCGGATATCGATATCCGGATATGGGGATCTGGATATCCGGATATGGTCAGTGAGATATCTGAATATTGCATATCCGGATATGCCCCGAGGAATATCCGGATATTCTGGGATTTCAAAGAACAATAGCTTTGCTGTTCATATAGTGGGCTATTGGGGGTTTGTGGACTCTAGATTAAGGAAGTTGAACTTCTGTAATTAATGGACTAAGTCAGAATCAGGTGATTAAGGGCTTGTGGCTTTGTTAGAAGCCTTAAGAAGTAAAACGTAAAGGAAAGGCGTTGTCTTTATATTGTATGCTTGAGATGCATGTTTATTGATATGTTGATGGTCCATAACAGATTGTGATAATGTTGTGTTTGGACTTTGAGCTTGTTGCTTGGATAACTAGCTTAGGAGGTAAGCTTTCGTGTCCTCAGTTTAGCCATGTTGTGGTTCCACCATGTTACATGGGGATGTGGTTTATGCATGCTGTGTTACATGCTTTGATGTTTTGGAAATGCTGTTGAGCTATTATATGCAATGTGCTTTTATGATATGCATGTGATGTCCACCTATACGGTAAGCCTGAGTATGTAGTACATACAAGATGGTGAGGCCGTGGGTGAGGTGCAAGCGGTGTTCCTTGTACTCATGTGGGTATAGACATATTCCCGCATTTCTCTGGCCAGTAGATAGCGATAAACACACATGTCATAGATATCTGTTGCACTGCATAGTTTTGGAACTTATATTGAGTTACTATTTTTAGAACTTATATTGCACATGTAAGTGAGCTTGGGGTGCAAGATCCTTGAGGACCCCTTGTCTTACTGAGATTTCTTGATTAGAGATCTCACCCCACGTTTGGGGACGCTTATTTCAGGTTCAGGTAATGTTGAGGCCTCAGTCGGCAAGAGGCCGGAGTTGAGTTAGATATTGTATATGCTGACTGTTGGATGTTGGATATGCATGCTACCTTTATGCTTAGTTTCATTATATGTCATGGATTATCTTGTTGAGACTCTGTGTTTTGATGTTGGTTATTTGGTGAGCATGGGGTTTGTCCATGCCACGTAGACTTGCTATGTCTTACTTTTATTTGATGTTGTAATAATGTATCAGGATATTATCCGGACTACGTGATGTAGATCCGTGATTTTAGATACGCACTTATCCATATGTTATGAGGTATTTCAGTTAGTTGTCTTGCAATCTTCATACAGGCATTGGTTTTTATGAAATTGTTTAAGTATCAAGTTGGTAATTGATATTGACGTCATAATTGAAAAGAAAAAGAATATTTCGTATTTTTAATTAAGCACCGCTTAATACGATGTAATGTTAATATTCCGGGTATACACGGGGTGTTACACCTACTGTCTTGACAACGTTCCGCAGGAACAGTAGGTTCAATCTGGTGGCAAACAATTGCTCGCTGCGTTATGTATATGATCCTTCCTGTTTAGAAGAAGGTGAGATAATAATCGTTGGAGTTTGATGGTTACAATATTTAATAAAGTAAAAAATACTAAAAACATAAGTAACTATAATCAAGAGACAACAGGGTGGTGGTTTAAAACAGTTTTAACAGAAGGAACGGATTCACTGCTCCACTCTTAAAGGGGCTATTTTCTCTGCTCAAGACCTAGCACTTCTTGGCT
The DNA here is from genome assembly GCA_032173675.1 of Gastrolobium villosum. NCBI lineage: Eukaryota > Viridiplantae > Streptophyta > Magnoliopsida > Fabales > Fabaceae > Gastrolobium > Gastrolobium villosum. The sequence continues at coordinate 12,318 of JAVKPL010013547.1, read as the reverse complement.
TTGTCCAAGTTTCTTTGCCTGCCAACTCTGATTCCTCAGCTCATGGACTAGATGGCTCACAAGTTTCCATATTCCTATGGCTCCCTTGACTCCAATAGGTACTTAGTACAGAACCTTAAAATGGACGAGTTGGCCCCTTATTCCTAAGGTGACCAGTACTGTTTTTGCCATGACACTACCTTCCCCCAATGACTAAACTATCTAAAATCCCTTCCTTATGGAAGTTCCTTTCTCAGTATGTGCCCAATTTCCATTGGTGCACAATGAATATAGCTTACTTAGCCAAAGAAATACAAAAAAGCTTCAGTCAAGAGTTTAGAAAATAGATTTTTAAGTGTTTCACAGTTTACCCGTTCGACAGATAGCTTAGCTCATGGCTGATAATTTAAACATAATTATTCCAAACTGAAATCCCATAGACCTGAGATTCAGTTAAGAGATAACGAATGGAACGAAGAGAAAAACACTTATATTAATTTAAAAGACAGTTTACAGAAAGAAACAGAAAATGGAGAAAGATGGGTTGATTCTCGTGGAGCCTTAAGGGTTGATACAGAGGAAAGAAGATAGGTTGTCACTTAACTATAGTTACAACTTTTAAAATAAACTAAGTTACTAACTACTACTACTAGGTGATCTCTTCCTTTCGGACTTCAAACCCTCCAAGATTCGATGATGTTTTTGTGTGAGGGTGGTCCTATTTATAGCTGGAAGAGGAGTGGCAAGGTTGTTAATCCTTTGGAGCTAGTTGCTTGTATGAGGGGACAGGACGGTGGCAGCAGAGTGTGAAGATTGCGTAGATTGCAGGATGGAACAAGGTTTGGTGATGATTAGCCGTTGTTTGCAGACCTTCCCATGCTTTGCTTTCTTTTTAACCCAATGAGAACTCTTGATTCTCTGCTCTTTACATTTCCAGCTGCTCAGTTGGTTCACCGCCTCTGCTTTTAGAAGACTTTAATCCTACGTCACCTGCAAAGTGTACAGAGGCATTAAATGAGTGGAGCATGTGCATTAAATGCGTCCCTGTTCGTTCCCCTTTTAATATATTTTAAAGGAATACGTTACCATCCGTTCCCCCACTGTGTTTTTGTCATAAATGTGTAAAACAAGTGATTTTCATGTTGAAGTTGCTCATCAGATGAGGGAACGTGTGGTATTTTGCCATCAAAATGGGCTTAGATGGGAACGAATTTACGTCCCATCAAACACCCCTAAAGTAAACTGTTCCTTGTCCTCAAACAACTCAGAAATATTGTATTGGTCTGCCCAATTTAAAAGAATAGCATAACAGAAAGAGACTTGAGCCAGTGAGAAATCTTGAATTCTTCAAAAAATGATCTACTCTCCATTTAAACAGTCAGAGAATTCTGTCCCCAGATAAGTGAAGTTTGCTGATCTTTTGTCTCACTGTCACTCATGGGTTGGTGTTTGCTCTGTCCATTCCTGGATGTGATTCTTCAGAACTTGCCTTTTTGCTGCGTTCCTATGAAGTACAACTGTCTTCTCTTCCCATGGATCTTTTATGGATGAGTGTATGGGGTTGTGGAAGAATTATGGTCTGATTTGTGGGATCAAGGAACGTTTAGCTTTTGTGCCTTTGAACTTGGACTTTTTCTATTTGAGGGAACACCTTTTCTTGTACCTTTTTCCCTTTTTGGAGGAAGGTTTTCTGGTATTTCTTGAATTCTTTTGAATGGTTGTTCCCATTTTTCTTTGCTTTTCTTTCTTCTGTCCTTTTTGTTCATTTTTTAGTACGTTCCTAGTCCTTTTTGATTTGACCAGGTGGTGTATGATGAAGGTGAGGTGAGTAAGTGATTCTGTTTGATCCTTGGTAGCAGAGTTCATCTGTTCTTCAGTAGTACTTGTAGCATCAAGGCAAGTGAAGAAGTTTCATTGTGGTTACACCTCAGGAACGCTCTCAGATGTGGATGTTTGGCCTTTTTCCGTTCCTTACCAGCTGGAGTTCACACATATCAGCTTCTTTAAAAAATATGAGGATTAAATTCCCTGCATTGTTTTTATTTCAAGTATTTAGAGAAAGAACAAGTATGATTAGTCAGTGACTTTGTGTTTCATGTATGTTGGTTAACAGAAAGAATTGGGTAGTCTTAATATTATAACTGAAATGTATGTACCAAGCAGTTTGATCAAAAAGTCTTTTCATTGCAAAAAGTTTAATTACAAGGGAACATAATAGAAATGCTGAAAATAAAGTACAAAATTAAACAGATAGGAGGGTTTTCTCCTTTTCATTGGGGACTTCTAGGGTCTTTCTCAGCTTCCTTGGCAGCACCAACTTCCTCTTGTGTAGGTGGCCTCCTTCTGAGCTGATCCCTTAATCTTAGTACTTCAGCTACAGGGAGCCATTTCTCGACGTCTTTGATGAGATAACAGATTATAGTAACGAGGTGGTTGATGGATGTCCTCATCATTCCCTTACCATTGCGAATATTGATGAGCTATTTTTCAGCATCCCACATTCTCAGTTCTAACTGATAGATTCTCCCCTCCAAAAAAGTTCCAAAGGCCTTGAGGGCTTCTTTGGTTTCTTTGCGTTCTTCAGAATGCTTGGAGAGGAGCCTATTGAGCAGGAGTTCAGCTCTGCAGTTATGCATGGAGTTGGAGTAGATTAGGGAGTTAGATGCTCATCTGATTTCTCCCTTGACAGCTTACATGGTGGAGGTGGAAGATGTGGCACTGGTGTATTTGATGGCTGCTCTGACTGTGCTGAGAAGCTGCTCTCTTTCTTCCTTCTGCTATTTCTGGAATTGGTTGAAGGATGAAGAAAGCTAGTCCAATCCGTCCTTTAGGGCCTTAAGCTCTTCATTGGTATTGGTCATGTCAGGCTAGGGAACGGATTGTCTTGCTGGTAATAGCTTTTATATTTTCTTCCCATCATTTCAAAGATCTCAGCCATCCCAATTTGTGATATTTTTCTAGCTCAGATGGGGATTGCTGTAGTAGGGGAAGAGGCAGGTTGCTTCTTCTGCTGGCTGCTGCCAACAGTAGCAGGTATAACAGGTGCTGGGGTGGGCTCATCCATTGGTGGTCTAGATGATGAGGGCATGGCTTCAGCTTGTCCCTCCATTAGTGGAGGAATTTACATCCCTTCTTCTTCTGGCAAAGGCTTTATCCCCAAAAGTATCGGGACGGATGATAGGGCATGACAGAGGGCCCCCCAGATTGAGTTGCCTGGTGCCTATTGGCTTTGCTTTATTTTTAGGGGGTTCTATCATAATCCCCTTTCCTCTGTCATTTTTCTTTTATGGCCGAGTTTCTTACTCAGCCACTGATGTGTCTGCAGCAGATGCTGCTTCTTTTTCTGTTTCCCCTTTTCCTTATTGCTGCCTAGGAGATGGTTGTGGGGTGATTTGTCTTGGTGGAGAGTGAGAAAGTAGTGGGGACGAAATGTCAGAAAATGTAGAGTTTGAGCTGCTTGGGGACGTCTCCTTTGCAGCTGGTTTGGATGCTGACATTCTGCCAGCCTTTAGTCTTTTTGCCAAGGGCTCATTGTCTTCACTCTCCTTTTCCTGGTCAGAGAGGGTGATAGGCTTTGCAGAAGATGCTCCCTCTGGCCTGTTGCAGTTGAGGACCCTCTTTAATCTCTGACTTGAACACTCACCCTTTCTTGGGGGAGCTTTGGCAGGAGTTTTCTTCTTGCCCTGTTTTCCATCAGTAGCAGCAGGGGTGTCCTTCTTCACCTTGGTAGGAGGAAGGATGGTTCTTCTGGCCGGAACGTCGGCAGAAAGGGAAGATTTTGTAGGAGTGGTCTTGGTGGTCTTCTTCTTTGAGACCACAGGGGCTTCCTCCTCACTATCTCTGGTGGGGGAGCATCTGAGATTACCAGGAATAGGCTGGGTGGTGTCAATGTAGGTGCTTTTAAGACCGTTCCAGGTCTTAGCATCAATGATAGATGCCACCTTTGTGATGTCATCTGGATGTTCCTCTACACCAATTCTTAGGCAGAGCTTGGTGATGAGGCAGGGGAGGCAGACTGTGGTCTTCCTCATGTCCCTCTTCAGACTGTTGTAGATGAGGGTTACCGCATCAAAAGGAATGTGCTTAATGATGCAGTAAATTTGGACTTGCAGTCCCCAACTAGCAGAGGCTTCATGGGCGGTGGGAGTGATGTTGGAGTTTGCAAACAGTGCCCAGAACCTGGCTACGTCCCTCATGCTCCCCTTGCAGAGGGACCCTTTATAGTAGTTGGGTTTGTCCAGGGCTACTGTTTGCTTCAGATCCTTCTGGAAGGTGTACACCTCCCTACTTTCCAAGTACTCCTGGTATGGACAGTGACGGTGGGGAGGTGGAGTACTTCTTGGACATCAGTGGGGGAAAATGACACTTGTTTCCCCCTCACTGTGACCATATCAGAGGCATCTTCTTCGGCCAGCCTCCTCGTTTGATATAGGAATTCTCCCACCAAGTCTAAATTCAACGTGCGATCATCAGTGGCGAAACTCAGCCACTGAAGCCTGACTAGTGATTCCTTCATGAATGAAGGCAGAACCATTTTCTCCTGCCGCAAATAGATGTTCCTTTCTGGGTACAGAATGATAGTAGATTCGGTGAGCTCTGGTTCCTCGCCACGGTTGGCTACAGGGGTCACCTTAAATGAAAGCTTAGTCATTTTTATAAGAAAGGGAGTTTAGGGCACAATGTAGGGGGATAAAATGGTTTTGAGTTGAATAGAAGTAGTAAAGCTTGAAGAAAGCAGAGGATGAGTTTAAATAGACAGTGAGGAAATGAAGGGTTTCTGGGACGTGGAGGTTAAGGAGAGGAGGTTAAAGAGGTAGTGGAATGGGGACGTTACAAAACGAGTGGTCAGCAGTTACTGACCAGTACTGATGGGGTGAGTGTGAGAAGATGGAATGGTTTAGGTCAGGAAGTGGGAGAGAGGGAAAAGGAAAGTGTGCAGTTGTCTTAATGGTTGAGGAGACGGTTGCTTTTTCTGCGCGCGTTTTCAAGATTTGCAATGAATGCAAATTTGATATGGCTGCGTACTTTTTAAGTGACTCAGCAGGGACAGGTGTCCCAGTCACTCTTATCTCCTAACCCAGGGAATGTTCCCTTTGTCTTTTCCTAACTAATAATTAAATAAAATAATAAAAAAAAGTATATGGGTCATACAAAAGTGGAAATCTAATCTAATTAAGGAAGAGGGAACGTACTAACCTATTATTTAATAAACATAAATCTATAAATATATATATATATATATATATTATTTTTTTATATATGGGCTTGTGTGGTCAGGGACCACCCCAAAACTACGTTCCTGGAACGGAACGTATTTTATTTGGACTTTTTGGAGAGGAACATCAGACGTACCCTCCTTTTTGGGAGCTATGTGGTTAAGAGTAACCACCCCAAAACTTTGCTCTTTGTCAGAGAGCAAATGTATCCACTAGGTTGCCTCCCAGTCAGTGCTTAGTTTAATGTCTTTAGCTAGACAAGGTACTTACCTCTTAAGTGGACTCAGAACTGGTTGAGGGAACTTTAGTGTCCCCTGGTAGTGATCTTGTTGTTCGGCTTTGAAGGTTGGCAGCAATCTGTCCCAGATGGGACTCAATGTTTGACACGATGCTGTCGAACTCGTGCAAATTAAAAATTATTTTTATTTAGGGTTCAGAAAATTTGCAGTAAAGTGGAAACCCTAAGTCGTCTCTCAAGGAAATTGTTTGGGTGAAAATCGTTGCTGAAAATAGAAAATAAAAGGGGGGAGGGGTTTTGATTTCAGTTTAAATAATTTAAAAGGCAGAATATAAAATTGGAATTAAAATTCGTAATTCAAAATTAACCAACCTAAGGTTAGGGTTCCATGGACGTCCTTCATTGGATAAAAATTACCAAATTCACGGTTGATCTCAATTGAATCAGAATCCTTATTTTCAATTGAGAACAATCGGATCATCAAATCTGATGATTATTCCTTTTCCATGATCACAATCGCGAACTTCGGATCGAATATCCACAATCGCATGATATCGATCTGAGTTAGGAAAAGAAACAAATCTGGTTAAAGAATTAAAGAAATTACCAAATTAACGATTAATCTCAATTGAATCAGAATCCTTATTTCCAATTGAGGTTAATCAGATCATCAAATCTGATGATCATTCTTCACCCATAATCGCAATCGCGAACCTCAGATCGAATATCCACAATCGCACGATATTGATCTGAGTTAGGGTAAAGAAACAAATCTGGTTAGAGATTGATCGCAGATCCTCTAAACAGATCCATGGAATAACTTCCCCTTTGGTTGATTAAAAGGGGTTTATCCTAGCATGGCTAGGATAAACATGATTACAAATTAAATTGCATAAAAGAAAAAGAAGAAGAAGAAGAAGAACGCTTCAGAGAAAAAGTTTTGATCCACAATTCTCAAAATTACATAATACCCAAAATGTTTCCCTTCCCTTTTCCTTCATATGCTCAGAAACCAATTTGGGTTGGGCTTAATTCAGATCGGCCCGGCCCATTCGTCTAAAATGCAAAATAAAATAATAAAATAAAACTTAATTACAAGTCTAAAACTTCAGCAAAACATGTTCTTCTTGGCGTTAGAAATCGATCAGCTTCCAGTCCGTATTGGGCTTCGAGCTCTGCATAAGAATTGTAGCCCTCTGTGTTATCTGAAAAACCCAACAAGAACGGAGTCAATCCGACAACTATGGACCGAGTTATGGCCAAAATACAGAAGTAACGTAAAGATGAAAAATTCTGACGAAAATAAATTAAACCCAATCAAACTCTAAAAAATGTAAATTAACTCAAAACATCATTATTTCATTTAAATAAATCCTAAAAATACTAATCAAGAGTAACAAATAAGTGCAATAAAATATGAGTCATCAAATTCCCCACACTTATCTTTTTGCACTCCTGGGCAAAAACTAGAATAGAAAAAGAAAACAAAGAAATAAGAAAAGAGTGAAGATCAACCTATCCTTCCTAATAATTAGCCAGTATACAAAAGATAACAAAAATCACAAGTCTTGAACAGATAAAATAACTAGGACAAAAATTCCTTATTCTCAAATCACAAGACCTGTCAATTTCAACTGCTAACTACACAAAAATGGTTCCTCACAGGATGCTCTCAATTTTCTCTCAAGTGTATCAATTAATTCAGTATATCACTCAAATCAACTCAAGAAAATCATCCTGCCACAGACTTGCTCAAGTTCTACTTCTCCACTGCTACTAACACATGCATGCACAAATCAAGGGGGCTTTATGCAGGGTTGTAATGAGGCTGAGGTAAAGGTATGAATGAATATGGAAGAGAAGGCTAAACACCCCAAAATTTACAAAGAGCAAAAGTTAAGAACTAAACTAAGAACATAAAACAAAGATACTGAAAAGATAGAAATAAACTTTTTTTTTCTTTTTTTTTTTTTTTTTTTTTTTTGTGTGTGTGTAAAACCACATAGCAGAAATGAATCAGATGGTCACCCCCACACTTAAACTTTTGTCTGTATCGGGCAAACCCCCACACTTAAACACAACATCACAATGAAACCAATGCTCAGTAAATCTCCAGGGTAGGGAATCAATTGGTTTTTTCACATAGGCTTGTAATGCGGTTGAAGAAATAAAGGATAGAAAGGCTCAAAGGGGCTCACCAAGGGATAATAATATAAGGGATGGCTATCTGGCTAAATTGGGTAAAGAAAGAAAGAATGCCTCAATCATATTCATGCATGCAAGTGAAAAGTGCAGTTTCAAAAAGAACAAGAGCAAGTTCTAGAGGACAACAATCAAGAGTAGAATCACACAAGAAAGAAAGACTGGCCTACATATGAAAACCATGTCTACAGGCTCAAAAACCTCACAAAGTTATACCAAATCATGCAATCAGCAGCACAGTATCAAACAACAAGTAATGCAATCCAAGAATCAAGAACCAAGCCCAAGCAGAAATTTATATCAAGACCTCTGATTCAAGTATAATCCATGTATAACTCACTAATCATAGGAGAACAAGAAAATTAATCAACTCTTTTTTTTCTTTTTTTCTTTTTTTTTGTTTCTTTTTGTTTTTTTTTATATTGAAATCCAAACATGAAAAACAAAGCTAAGAAAGGAAGTGAACTCCCTGTCCTCCTTAAGGAGGGTAAACAACATCAAACAGCCGAAGCTCTGCATCCATCTGTGTCTCTACAAGCTGCTGCTGCTGTACGCCTTCATAAAAGGGCTTCAGACGATGCCCATTCACAGTGAAGGTGTTTCCAGTCTGCTTATCACTTAATTCAACTGCACCATAAGGAAAAATAGCAGTAATAATAAAGGGGCCATCCCATTTTGATCTGAGTTTACCAGGCATGAACTTAAGACGGGAATTGAATAACAGCACATTCTGGCCCACTGTAAATTCCTTCCTCAGGATCTGCTTATCATGGAAAGCCTTTGTCTTTTCCTTGTATAGACATGAGCTCTCATAGGCATCCAAACGAAGCTCCTTTAACTCTTGCAGCTGTAGTTTCCTTTCTCCCCCTGACTGGGTTAGGTCCATGTTACACTGCTTCACAGCCCAATATGCCCGATGCTCCAGCTCCACTGGTAGGTGGCATGCCTTACCATAAACAAGCCGGTAAGGGGACATCCCAATCGGAGTCTTATAGAAGTCCTGTATGCCCACAAAGCATCTTCTAACTTCTTGCTCCAATCCTTTCTATTAGCATTCACAGTCTTCTGAAGGATTTGCTTAACTTCTCTGTTTGAAACTTCAGCTTGGCCATTTGTAACATCCCGCATAATTAGTAAAATACATAGGTATTATATGCTATATGTACATGTGTAGATTTCGGATGTATGGTTTATGTGTAATGGCTTGTGAATTGTTTGATTTTATTCCTTGGATAAGACTAAGGTAATTAATTAAATTAAATCTTAGGAGGGTACATATGTAGGCATGTGAATTTAATCTTAAGAGTAATGTGAGTGTGTGTTAGAAGGCATTAGTGTTTGGTTGTGGGCTTGAGTGTGCATGGACTTGTTGCTTTTGGACTTGTGTGTGTTTGGATCCTTGTGTGTGTGGCCTATGGCCCAAGGATGGCTCTTGGATCAAGCTAATTCAGCCCAAGGTTGTGTCCAACCTTATCCTCCCTAAGCCTTGTCCAACCAAGGTGTCTTGTGCATCAAGTAACTATCACATGGCAAAGGTATTTCCCACTCAATTATGCGCACATAGGAGAGTAATTAGGACTTAGAAATAGGCCTTGTTCCTTGTTAAAACCGCCACCTCACCTTGTTTAGGCATCACTTGATTTAAACCTCATTGCTTGGAAGACACTTGGACCTTTGTGCATGATTTTTAGGCTGCTTATTTCCCATTTTGGCGCACATGGGAGGTGTCATGATGCAGATTTTTCTTATGACACAAACTGCCTAACTTGTTGACTTGGATAACCACTTACACCCTCCATCATGACACTGCATTGTGCAGATTTTTGGCAAGCTTTTGCAGCCCATCATGAGTCAAACCTCCTCCTCCTTCCACATGCATCATAAGAGGATTTCTTGGCTGCATTTTCATCATTTTATGCAGCTCCAAATCAGAACCTTGGCTGCCACAAAGCTCTCTTGCTTGTGGACTTAGTGAACCTCCCTCACACCTCTCTTTGTGCGCATAGTATGGCTGGTTGAGCAAGAGAATCCTGACTTGCTAACACTCATTACCTTTCCCCCTCATCATTGCGCACCAAGGCTGCCTAAGTGCAGATTTTTGGGCTGCCACATGGTTGTTTCCTTGTTGACTTAGCAAAGCTCTTTCTTGTACTCTTGAGGCACCTCCTCCACTCCATTTTTTTGCGCACAACTTGGTCAAGGATGCAGAAGTTTTTCTGACTTAGGACAGCCCCAAAATTGAGTGTTTAGACTACCACAAATCAGAGTTAATGATGCACATCTCCCACTCCTCTCTATGCGCAAAATCATGGTCAATTGTGCAGAAATTTCTCTGCCTTGGACAGCCCTCAAAGCTGAACAAATCTTCCCTCACCCCTTGCATGAAAATAGAGTAAAGTAGAAGCAAACCTTGCTTGATTCAGCCTTAGATTCAGCCCCATCCTCTCTAAGAAATCTGAATATTTCATGATAGTCAATCATAGCATTTTTCCCTCACTTTCTTTATATATGTGCGCATGGAGAGGGGGCTGCCTTCATGTGCAAGTGCAGCCAACTCTTCTCCAACTTCTCTTCTCCTCACTCCCTCACTCCCCTAACCGAACCTACAAGCCTCCTTGGAGCTAGAAGACTTTGCTTAAGACAACTCCTTCCTTCCCTCACCTCAACCATACACCAAGCTAGTGCAAGCCTTGTTCCTCACCTTGTTGCGCATAGGACCTCTTAGGAAGTGTGGACTTGTGGTGTAGTGAAGCTAGAAGGTGGTGTGTGATTCTTAACTTTGAAGGGTGTGCTACAAGAGGTAAGCCTTGAGCTTAGGACATTTTCTTTATGTAACCATGTATGTGTGCTTAAATGTCTCCTTGAGTATGTGTGGTTTTGGGATTCAAGTATGAGCATGGTAAAAATTAGAATGGTGGAGCTATTGCATGGTGAATTGTATGCATAAAAATGCTTAAGATTATATGCCACTGTTTGTATGATTAGGCCACTGTTTTAAAGAGAAATGTGCCACTGTTTCCTTATGTATGTGCCACTGTTTTGGTAGATAAAATGCCACTGTTTCGGTCCCTCAAAATCACCATTATATGCCACTGTTTCTGCACATTACATGCCACTGTTTTAGTCATGAAATGCCACTGTTTCCATGCTTAAAATGCCACTGTTTTACTCATGAAATGCCACTTCCATCCTAAAAATGCCACTGTTTTAGTCATGAAATGCCACTGTTTCCATGCTTAAAATGCCACTGTTTTACTCATGAAATGCCACTGTTTCCATCCTAAAAATGCCACTATTTTAGTCATGAAATGCCACTGTTTCCATGCTTAAAATGCCACTGTTTTTATGCATAAAGGCCACTGTTTTAAGCCATCATATGCCACTGTTTTCATGCATAAAGGCCACTGTTTTAAGTCATCATATGCCACTGTTTATATGCATAAATGCCACTGTTTTTATGCATCAAATGCCACTGTTTTAGTCATCATATGCCACTGTTTTCATGCATAAAAATGCCACTGTTTTAGCCCTTCTATGCCACTGTTTGTATGCATAAAATGTCACTATTTTAATCCATGATATGCCACTGTTTCAATGTCCAAAAACCAAGATTTATGCCACTGTTTTGGAAGTTCAAAGTGCCACTGCTTCTGTTTTAAAAATGCCACTGTTTCTGTTTTGAAACGTCACTGTTTTGTTGCTGTAAATGCCCACTGTTTTGCTGCTGTATGCTCACTGTTTTGCTGCTGTAAGTCCACTGTTTTGCTGCTGTAAACACTGCTGTATGTCCACTGTTTTGCTGCTGTAAATGCTCACTGTTTTGCTGCTGTAAGTCCACTGTTTTGCTGCTGTAAACACTGCTGTATGTCCACTGTTTTGCTGCTGTAAATGCTCACTGTTTTGCTGCTGTAAATGCTCACTGTTTTGCTGCTGTATGCTCACTGTTTTGCTGCTGTATGCCCACTGTTTTGCTGCTGTAAGACACTGCTGTATGCTCACTGTTTTGCTGTAAATAGCCACTGTAAATGATTAGTTGTAATTGATTTAGGTGCGCTTGAGAAGTAAGATACTTCGTTGCTGTTTGGTAGGCAAGCAAAGGTAAGTGTCAGGCGATGATGCCTAATGTAACTATTGACTATTGGTATAGAATTGTAACATGATGCTCCATATACCGTAAAAATATTATGTTCCATTATGATGAAAGGAAACTGCCTAAAATGTGCCTGAGGGCTATATGATTATGAGGCAAAGACGTTATGTGGCAGCATAACGCATATGAAAGGTATATATATGCATGCACCTTACATCATACCGCATTTTTAAGCTTTGTGTGTGTGAAAGCATAGCATGACATGCATGTATCAAAATCATATAGGCCTTGTTTTAGAATATTTATGTACAGGACCATGTGTTTGAGCAAGCATCATATAGGCATCCCCAAGGTACCGGGGTATGGGACACTTGGCATCAGTCCGCATAGGCCCACAGATGGAATCCACATGGAGCTCAGGTGCCAAGGGATATTTGATTCCACTGTGAAGTGCGCGCACGACGGTGCTAAAAGCGCAAAGGAAAGGCGTTATATACGCAATATATGAATATGATAAAAAGGAAGAGGAACAAGGATATGTTGAAGTGACTGTTTATGATTTTGTGCCTAGTTAATATTGTTATATTATTGGT
>JAVKPL010013546.1:0-73234 GCA_032173675.1 Gastrolobium villosum | reverse complement strand
ATTTTATGATGTTTTTCGACGGAAAATGGATTCCGTAGAAGATTTTTGACGGAAAATGGATTCAATGAATTCGGTCGAAAATGGATGAATAAAATAAATGCAAAAGAAATTGATTTTGTGAATTATTTAAACGGAAAATAGATTGCGTCGAAGATTTTTGACGGAAAATGAATTCCGTCGAAAATGGATGAATAAAATAAATGCTAAAGAAATTGATTTTACGAAGTTTTTCGTTGAAAAATGGATTCCGTCGAAGATTTTTGACGAAAAATGTATTCCGTCGAAAATGGATGAATAAAATAAATGCAAAAGAAATTGATTTTGTGAAGTTTTTCGACGGAAAAAGAATTTCGTCGAAAATGGATTAATAAAATAAATGCAAAAGAAATTGATTTTGTGAAGTTTTTAGACGCAAAATGGATTCCGTCGAAGATTTTTGACGGAAAATGAATTCCGTCGAAAATGGATGAATAAAATAAATGCAAAAGAAATTGATTTTGTGAATTTTTTCGACGGAAAATAGATGCCGTCGAAGATTTTTGAAGGAAAATGAATTCCGTCGAAAATGGATGAATAAAATAAATGCAAAAGAAATTGATTTTGTGAAGTTTTTCGATGGAAAATGGATTCCGTCGAAGATTTTTGACGGAAAATGAATTCCGTCGAAAATGGATGAATAAAATAAATGCAAAAGAAATTGATTTTGTGAATTTTTTAAACGGAAAATAGATTCCGTCGAAGATTTTTGACGGAAAATGAATTCCGTTGAAAATGAATGAATAAAATAAATGCAAAAGAAATTGATTTTATGAAGTTTTTCGTTTTTCGATGGAAAATGGATTCCGTCGAAGATTTTTGACGGAAAATGAATTCCGTCGAAAATGGATGAATAAAATAAATGCAAAAGAAATTGATTTTGTGAAGTTTTTCGTTGGAAAATGGATTCCGTCGAAGATTTTTGACGCAAAATTTATTCCGTCGAAAACGGATGAATAAAATAAATGCAAAAGAAATTGATTTTGGGAAGTTTTTCGACGGAAAAAGGATTCCGTCGAAAATTTTGGACGGAAAATGAATTTCACCGAAAACGGATGAATAAAAAAAATGCAAAAGAAATTGATTTTGTGAAGTTTTTCGACGGAAAATGGATTCTGTCGAAAATTTTTGACGGAAAATGAATTCCGTCGAAAATGGATAAATAAAATAAATGCAAAAGAAATTGATTTTGTGAAGTTTTTCGACAGAAAAAGAATTTCGTTGAAAACGGAATAATAAAATAAATGCAAAAGAAATTGATTTTTTGAAGTTTTTCGACGGAAAATGGATTCCGTAGAAGATTTTTGATGGAAAATGGATTTCGTCGAAGATTTTTGACAGAAAATGAATTCCGACGAAAACGGATGAATAAAATAAATGCAAAAGAAATTGATTTTGTGAAGATTTTTGAATGAAAATGAATTCCGTCGAAAACGGATGAATAAAATAAATGCAAAAGAAATTGATTTTGCGAAGTTTTTCGACGGAAAATGGATTCCGTCGAAGATTTTTGACGAAAAATGTTTTCCGTCGAAAACGGATTAATAAAATAAATGCAAAAGAAATTGATTTTGTGAAGATTTTTGACTGAAAATGAATTCCGTTGAAAACGGATGAATAAAATAAATGCAAAAGAAATTGATTTTGTGAATTTTTTCGACGGAAAATAGATGCCGTCGAAGATTTTTGAAGGAAAATGAATTCCGTCGAAAATGGATGAATAAAATAAATGCAAAAGAAATTGATTTTATGAAGTTTATCGACGAAAAATGGATTCCGTCGAAGATTTTTGACGAAAAATAAATTCCGTCGAAAATGGATGAATAAAATAAATGCAAAAGAAATTGATTTTGTGAATTTTTTAAACAGAAAATAGATTCAGTCGAAGATTTTGGACGGAAAATGAATTCCGTCGAAAATGGATGAATAAAATAAATGAAAAAGAAATTGATTTTATGAAGTTTTTCGACGAAAAATGGATTCCGTCTAAGATTTTTGACGAAAAATGTATTCCGTCGAAAACGGATTAATAAAATAAATGCAAAAGAAATGGATTTTGTGAAGATTTTCGACGGAAAATGGATTCCGTCGAAGAATTTTGACAGAAAATGGATTCCATCGAATATTTTTTACGGAAAATGGATTCCGTCGAAGATTTTTGACGGAAAATGAATTCCATCGAAAACGGATGAATAAAATAAATGCAAAAGAAATTGATTTTGTGAAGTTTTTCGACGGAAAATAGATTATGTCGAAGATTTTCGACGAAAAATAAATTCCGTCGAAAATGGATGAATAAAATAAATGCAAAGGAAATTTATTTTGTAAGTTTTCCTACGGAAAATGGATTCCGTTGAAGATTTTTGACGGAAAATGTATTCCGTCGAAAATGGATGAATTAAATTAATGCAAAAGAAATTTATTTTGTGAAGTTTTTTGACGGAAAATGAATTCCGTCGAAAATGGATGAATAAACTAAATGCAAAAGAAATTGATATTGTGAAATTTTTAGATGGAAAACGGATTCCGTCGAAAATGGATGAATAAAATAAATGCAAAAGAAATTGATTTTATGAAAATTTTCGACGAAAAATGGATTCTGTCGAAGATTTTTGACGGAAAATGAATTCCGTTGAAATTGGATGAATAAAATAAATGCAAAAGAAATTGATTTGATTAATTTTTCGACGAAAATTGGATTCCGATGAAGATTTTTGACGCAAAATGTATTCCGTCGAAAACGGATGAATAAAATAAATGCAAAAGAAATTGATTTTGTGAAGTTTTTCGACGGAAAATGGATTCCGTCGAAGATTTTTGACGGAAAATGAATTCCATCGAAAATGGATGAATAAAATAAATGCAAAAGAAATTGATTTTGTGAAGCTTTTTGACGGAAAAAGGATTCTGTCGAAGATTTTTTACGGAAAATGAATTCCGTCGAAAATGGATGAATAAAATAAATGCAAAAGAAAATGATTTTGTGAAGTTTTTCGACGAAAAATGGATTCCGTAGAAGATTTTTGATGGAAAATGGATTCCGTCGAAGATTTTTGACGGAAAATGAATTCCGTCGAAAACGGATGAATAAAATAAATGCAAAAGAAATTGATTTTGGGAAGTTTTTCGACGGAAAAAGGATTCCGTCAAAGATTTTTGACGGAAAATGAATTCCATCGAAACGGATAAATTAAATAAATGCAAAAGAAATTGATTTTGTGAAGTTTTTCGACGAAAAATGGATTTCGTCGAAGATTTTTGATGTAAAATGAATTCCATCGAAAATGGATGAATATAATAAATGCAAAAGAAATCGATTTTGTGAAGTTTTTGGACGGAAAACAAATTCCGTTGAAAACGGATGAATAAAATAAATGCAAAAGAAATTGATTTTATGAGGTTTTTCGCCGAAAAATGGATTCCGTCGAAGATTTTTAAAGAAAAATGTATTCCGTCGAAAACGGATGAATAAAATAAATGCAAAAGAAATTAATTTTGTGAAGTTTTTCGACGGAAAAAGAATTTCGTCGAATACGGAATAATAAAATAAATGCAAAAGAAATTGATTTTTTGAAGTTTTTCGACGGAAAATGGATTCCGTAGAAGATTTTTGACAGAAAATGAATTCCGTCGAAAACGGATGAATAAAATAAATGCAAAAGAAATTGATTTTGGGAAGTTTTTCGACGGAAAATGAATTCCATCTAAAACAGATGAATAAAATAAATGCAAAAGAAATTGATTTTGTGAAGTTTTTCGACGGAAAATGGATTCCGTCGAAGATTTTTGACGAAAAATAAATTCCGTCGAAAATGGATGAATAAAATAAATGCAAAAGAAATTGATTTTGTGAATTTTTTAAACAGAAAATAGATTCCGTCGAAGATTTTTTGATTTTATGACGGAAAATGAAAAATTTCCGTCGAAAATGGATGAATAAAATAAATGCAAAAGAAATTGATTTTGTGATGTTTTTCGACGAAAATGGATTTCGTCGAAGATTTTTGACGGAAAACTAATTCCGTCGAAAACGGATGAATAAAATAAATTGCAAAAGAAATTCATTTTGTGAAGTTTTTCGACGGAAAACGGATTACGTCGAAAACTGATGAATAAAATAAATGCAAAAGAAATTGATTTTGTGAAGTTTTTCGATGGAAAATGGATTCCGTCAAAAAACTGATGAATAAAACAAATGCAAAAGAAATTCATTTTGTGAAGTTTTTTGAGGAAAATGGATTTCGTCGAAGATTTTTGACGGAAAACGAATTCCGTCGAAAATGGATGAATAAAATAAATTGCAAAAGAAATTCATTTTGTGACGTTTTTCGACGGAAAACGAATTCCGTCGAAAACTGATGAATAAAATAATTGCAAAAGAAATTGATTTTGTGAAGTTTTTCGATGGAAAATGGATTCCGTCGAAAACTTATGAATAAAATAAATGCAAAAGAAATTGACTTTGTGAAGTTTTTGGACGAAAAAGGAATTCCGTCGAAGATTTTTGACGGAAAACGAATTCCGTCGAAAACGGATGAATAAAATAAATTGCAAAAGAAATTCATTTTGTGAAGTTTTTCGACGGAAAAAAACATTTCGTCGAAAACTGATGAATAAAATAATTGCTAAAGAAATTGATTTTGTCAAGTTTTTCGACCGAAAATGGATTCCGTCAAAAACTGATGAATAAAATAAATGCAAAAGAAATTGATTTTGTGAAGTTTTTCGACGGAAAATGGATTCCGTCGAAGATTTTTGACGGAAAATGAATTCCGTCGAAAACGGATGAATAAAATAAATGCAAAAGAAATGGATTTTGTGAAGTTTTTTGACAAAAAATGGATTCCGTCGAAAATGGATGAATAAAATAAATGCAAAAGAAATTGATATTGCGGAGTTTTTTGACGGAAAACGGATTTCGTCGAAAATGGATGAATAAAATAAATGCAAAAGCAATTGATTTTGTGATGTTTTTCGACGAAAATGGATTTCGTCGAAGATTTTTGACGGAAAACAAATTCCGTTGAAAACTGATAAATAAAATAAATGCAAAAGAAATTGATTTTGTGAAGTTTTTCGATGGAAAATGGATTCCGTCAAAAAACTGATGAATAAAACAAATGCAAAAGAAATTCATTTTGTGAAGATTTTTGACGGAAAACGAATTCCGTCGAAAATGGATGAATAAAATAAATTGCAAAAGAAATTCATTTTTTGACGTTTTTCGACGGAAAACAAATTCTGTCGAAAACTGATGAATAAAATAATTGCAAAAGAAATTGATTTTGTGAAGTTTTTCGATGGAAAATGGATTCCGTCGAAAACTGATGAATAAAATAAATGCAAAAGAAATTGATTTTGTGAAGTTTTTCGACGGAAAATGGATTCCTACGACGGAAAACGGATTCCGTCGAAAACGGATGAAAAAAATAAATGCAAGAGAAATTGATTTTGTGAAGTTTTTCGACGGAAAATGGATTCCATCGAAGATTTTTGACGGAAAATGTCTTCCGTCGGAAATGGATGAGTAAAATAAATTCAAAAGAAATTGATTTTGTGAAGTTTTTTGACGGAAAATGGATTCCGTCGAAAATGGATGAATAAAATAAATGCAAAAGAAATTGATTTTGTGAAGTTGTTCCATGGAAAATGGATTCCGTCGAAAACTGATGAATAAAGTAAATGCAAAAGAAAATTGACTTTGTGAAGTTTTTGGACGGAAAAGGGATTCCGTCGAAGATTTTTGACGGAAAATGTATTCCATCGAACATAGATGAATGAAATAAATGCAAATGAGATTTACTTTGTTAAGTTTTTCGACGGAAATAGAATTTCGTCGAAAACTGATGAATACAATAAGTGCAAAAGAAATTGATTTTGTGAAGTTTTTCGACGGAAAAAGGATTCCGTCGAAAACTGATGAATGAAATAAATGCAAAAGAAATTGATTTTGTGAAGTTTTTCGACGAAAAATGGATTCCGTCGAAGATTTTTTACGGAAGCCGAATTCCGTCGAAAATGGATGAATAAAATAAATGCAAAAGAAATTAATTTTGTGAAGTTTTTTGACGGAAAACGGATTCCATCGAAATGGATGAATAAAATAAAAGCAAAAGAAATTGATATTGTGAAGTTTTTCGACGGAAAACGGTTTCCGTCGAAAATGGATGAATAAAATAAATGCAAAAGAAATTTATTTTGTGAAGTTTTTCGACGAAAATGGATTTCGTCGAAGATTTTTGACCGAAAACGGATGAATAAAATAAATTGCAAAAGAAATTCATTTTGTGAAGTTTTTCGACGGAAAACGAATTCCGTCGAAAACTGATGAATAAAATAAATGCAAAAGAAATTGATTTTGTGAAGTTTTTCGATGGAAAATGGATTCCGTCGAAAATGGATGAATAAATAAATGCAAAAGAAATTGATTTTGTGAAGTTTTTGGACAAAAAACGGATTCCGTCGAAAATGGATGAATAAAATAAATGCAAAAGAAATTGATATTGTGAAGTTTTTTGACAGAAAACGGATTCCGTCGAAAATGGATGAATAAAATAAATGCAAAAGAAATTGATTTTGTGAAGTTTTTCGACGAAAATGGATTTCGTCGAAGATTTTTGACGGAAAATGGATTCCGTCGAAAACGGATGAATAAAATAAGTTGCAAAAGAAATTCATTTTGTGAAGTTTTTCGACGGAAAAAGAATTTCGTCGAAAACTGATGAATCAAATAATTGCAAAAGAAATTGATTTTGTGAAGTTTTTAGACGGAAAACGAATTCCGTCGAAAATGGATGAATAAAATAAATGCATGAATAAAATAAATGCAAAAGAAATTGATTTTGTGAAGCTTTTGGACGGAAAACGGATTCCGTCGAAAATGGATGAATGAAATAAATGCAAATGAGATTTACTTTGTGAAGTTTTTCGACGGAAAATGGATTCCGTCGAAAACCGATGAATAAAATAAATGCAAAAGAAATTGATTTTGTGAAGTTTTTCGACGGAAAATGGATTCCGTCGAAGATTTTTGACGGAAAATGAATTCCGTCGAAGATTTTTGACGAAAAATGAATTTAGTCGAAAATGGATGAATAAAATAAATGCAAAAGAAATTGATTTTGTGAAGTTTTTGGACGGAAAACGGATTCCGTCGAAAATGGATGAATAAAATAAATGCAAAAGAAAATGATTTTGTGAAGTTTTTCGACGAAAATGGATTTCGTCGAAGATTTTTGATGGAAAAAGAATTCCGTCGAAAACGGATGAATAAAATAAATTGAAAAAGAAATTAATTTTGTAAAGCTTTTCGACGGAAAAAGAATTTCGTCGAAAACAAATGAATAAAATAAATGCAAAAGAAATTGATTTTGTGAAGTTTTTCGACGGAAAACGGATTCCGTCGAAAACTGATGAATAAAATAAATGCAAAATAAATTGATTTTGTGAAGTTTTTCGACTGAAAATGGATTCCGTCGAAGATTTTTGACGGAAAATGGATTCCATCGAAAATGGATGAATAAAATAAAAGCAAAAGAAATTGATATTGTGAAGATTTTTGACGAAAAACGGATTCCGTCGAAAATGGATGAATAAAATAAATGCAAAAGAAATTGATTTTGTGAAGTTTTTCGACGAAAATGGATTTCGTCGAAGATTTTTGACGGAAAACGAATTTCATCGAATACGGATGAATAAAATAAATTGCAAAAGAAATTCATTTTGTGAAGTTTTTCGGCGGAAAACGAATTCCGTCGAAAACTGATGAATCAAATAATTGCAAAAGAAATTGATTTTGTGAAGTTTTTAGACGGAAAACGAATTCCGTCGAAAATGGATGAATAAAATAAATGCAAAAGAAATTGATTTTGTGAAGTTTTTGGACGGAAAACGGATTCCGTCGAAAATGGATGAATGAAATTAATGCAAATGAGATTTACTTTGTGAAGTTTTTCGACGGAAAATGGATTCCGTCGAAAACCGATGAATAAAATAAATGCAAAAGAAATTGATTTTGTGAAGTTTTTCGATGGAAAATGGATTCCGTCGAAGATTTTTGACGGAAAATGTATTCTGTCGAAAAAGGATGAATAAAATAAATGCAAAAGAAATTGATTTTGTGAAGTTTTTCGACGAAAATGGATTTCGTCGAAGATTTTTGATGGAAAAAGAATTCCGTCGAAAACGGATGAATAAAAGAAATTGAAAAAGAAATTCATTTTGTGAAGCTTTTCGACGGAAAAAGAATTGCGTCGAAAACAGATGAATAAAATAAATGCAAAAGAAATTGATTTTGTGAAGTTTTTCGACGGAAAACGGATTCCGTCGAAAACTGATGAATAAAATAAATGCAAAAGATATTGATTTTGTGAAGTTTTTCGACTGAAAATGGATTCCGTCGAAGATTTTTGACGGAAATGGATTCCATCGAAAATGGATGAATAAAATAAAAGCAAAAGAAATTGATATTGTGAAGATTTTTGACGAAAAACGGATTCTGTCAAAAATGGATGAATAAAATAAATGCAAAAGAAATTGATTTTGTGAAGTTTTTTGACGACAAACGGATTCCGTCGAAAATGGATGAATAAAATAAATGCAAAAGAAATTGATTTTGTGAAGTTTTTCGACGAAAATGGATTTCGTCGAAGATTTTTGACGGAAAACGAATTCCGTTGAAAACGGATGAATAAAATAAGTTGCAAAAGAAATTCATTTTGTGAAGTTTTTCGACGGAAAACGAATTCCGTCGAAAACTGATGAATAAAATAAATGCAAAAGAAATTGATTTTCTGAAGTTTTTCGATGGAAAATGGATTCCGTCGAAAATGGATGAATAAAATAAATGCAAAAGAAATTGATTTTGTGAAGTTTTTGGACGGAAAACGGATTCCGTCGAAAATGGATGAATAAAATAAATGCAAAAGAAATTGATATTGTGAAGTTTTTTGACGAAAAACGGATTCCGTCGAAAATGGATGAATAAAATAAATGCAAAAGAAATTGATTTTGTGAAGTTTTTCGACGAAAATGGATTTCGTCGAAGATTTTTGACGGAAAACGAATTCCGTCGAAAACGGATGAATAAAATAAGTTGCAAAAGAAATTCATTTTGTGAAGTTTTTCGACGGAAAAAGAATTTCGTCGAAAATTGATGAATCAAATAATTGCAAAAGAAATTGATTTTGTGAAGTTTTTAGACGGAAAACGAATTCCGTCGAAAATGGATGAATAAAATAAATGCAAAAGAAATTGATTTTGTGAAGTTTTTGGATGGAAAACGGATTCCGTCGACAATGGATGAATGAAATAAATGCAAATGAGATTTACTTTGTGAAGTTTTTCGACGGAAAATGGATTCCGTCGAAAACCGATGAATAAAATAAATGCAAAAGAAATTGATTTTGTGAAGTTTTTCGATGGAAAATGGATTCCGTCGAAGATTTTTGAGGGAAAATGAATTCCGTCGAAGATTTTTGACGAAAAATGAATTTAGTCGAAAATGGATGAATAAAATAAATGCAAAAGAAATTGATTTTGTGAAGTTTTTGGACGGAAAACGGATTCCGTCGAAAATGGATGAATAAAATAAATGCAAAAGAAATTGATTTTGTGAAGTTTTTCGACGAAAATGGATTTCGTCGAAGATTTTTGATGGAAAAAGAATTCCGTCGAAAACGGATGAATAAAATAAATTGAAAAAGAAATTCATTTTGTGAAGCTTTTCGACGGAAAAAGAATTTCGTCGAAAACAGATGAATAAAATAAATGCAAAAGAAATTGATTTTGTGAAGTTTTTCGACGGAAAACGGATTCCGTCGAAAACTGATGAATAAAATAAATGCAAAAGAAATTGATTTTGTGAAGTTTTTCGACTGAAAATGGATTCCGTCGAAGATTTTTGACGGAAAATGGATTCCATCGAAAATGGATGAATAAAATAAAAGCAAAAGAAATTGATATTGTGAAGATTTTTGACGAAAAACGGATTCCGTCGAAATTGGATGAATAAAATAAATGCAAAAGAAATTGATTTTGTGAAGTTTTTCGACGAAAATGGATTTCGTCGAAGATTTTTGACCGAAAACGAATTCCATCGAATATGGATGAATAAAATAAATTGCAAAAGTAGTTCATTTTGTGAAGTTTTTCGATGGAAAAAGAATTTCGTCGAAAACTGATGAATCAAATAATTGCAAAAGAAATTGATTTTGTGAAGTTTTTAGACGGAAAACGAATTCCGTCGAAAATGGATGAATAAAAAAAATGCAAATGAAATTGATTTTGTGAAGTTTTTGGACGGAAAACGGATTCCGTCGAAAATGGATGAATGAAATAAATGCAAATGAGATTTACTTTGTGAAGTTTTTCGACGGAAAATGGATTCCGTCGAAAACTGATGAATAAAATAAATGCAAAAGAAATTGATTTTGTGAAGTTTTTCGACGGAAAATGGATTCCGTCGAAGATTTTGACGAAAAATGAATTTAGTCGAAAATGGATGAATAAAATAAATGCAAAAGAAATTGATTTTGTGAAGTTTTTGGACGGAAAACGGATTCCGTCGAAAATGGATGAATAAAATAAATGCAAAAGAAATTGATTTTGTGAAGTTTTTCGACGAAAATGGATTTTGTCGAAGATTTTTGATGGAAAAAGAATTCCGTCGAAAACTGATGAATAAAATAAATTGAAAAAGAAATTCATTTTGTGAAGCTTTTCGACGGAAAATGAATTTCGTCGAAAACAGATGAATAAAATAAATGCAAAAGAAATTGATTTTGTGAAGTTTTTCGACGGAAAACGGATTCCGTCGAAAACTGATGAATAAAATAAATGCAAAAGAAATTGATTTTGTGAAGTTTTTCGACTGAAAATGGATTCCGTCAAAGATTTTTGACGGAAAATGGATTCCATCGAAAATGGATGAATAAAATAAAAGCAAAAGAAATTGATATTGTGAAGATTTTTGACGAAAAACGGATTCCGTCGAAAATGGATGAATAAAATAAATGCAAAAGAAATTGATTTTGTGAAGTTTTTCGACGAAAATGGATTTCGTCGAAGATTTTTGACCGAAAACGAATTCCATCGAATATGGATGAATAAAATAAATTGCAAAAGTAATTCATTTTGTGAAGTTTTTCGACGGAAAATAAATTCCGTCGAAAACTGATGAATAAAATAAATGCAAAAGAAATTGATTTTCTGAAGTTTTTCGATGGAAAATGGATTCCGTCGAAAATGGATGAATAAAATAAATGGAAAAGAAATTGATTTTGTGAAGTTTTTGGACAGAAAATGGATTCCGTCGAAAATGGATGAATAAAATAAATGCAAAAGAAATTGATATTGTGAAGTTTTTTGACAGAAAACGGATTCCGTCGAAAATGGATGAATAAAATAAATGCAAAAGAAATTGATTTTGTGAAGTTTTTCGACGAAAATGGATTACGTCGAAGATTTTTGACGGAAAACGAATTCCGTCGAAAACGGATGAATAAAATAAGTTGCAAAAGAAATTCATTTTGTGAAGTTTTTCGACGGAAAAAGAATTTCGTCGAAAACTGATGAATCAAATAATTGCAAAAGAAATTGATTTTGTGAAGTTTTTAGACGGAAAACGAATTCCGTCGAAAATGGATGAATAAAATAAATGCAAAAGAAATTGATTTTGTGAAGTTTTTGGACCGAAAACGGATTCCGTCGAAAATGGATGAATGAAATAAATGCAAATGAGATTTACTTTGTGAAGTTTTTCGACGGAAAATGGATTCCGTCGAAAACCGATGAATAAAATAAATGCAAAAGAAATTGATTTTGTGAAGTTTTTCGACGAAAATGGATTACGTCGAAGATTTTTGACGAAAAATGAATTTAGTCGAAAATGGATGAATAAAATAAATGCAAAAGAAGTTGATTTTGTGAAGTTTTTGGACGGAAAACGGAATCCATCGAAAATGGATGAATAAAATAAATGCAAAAGAAATTGATTTTGTGAAGTTTTTCGACGAAAATGGATTTTGTCGAAGATTTTTGATGGAAAAAGAATTCCGTCGAAAACGGATGAATAAAATAAATTGAAAAAGAAATTCATTTTGTGAAGCTTTTCGACGGAAAATGAATTTCGTCGAAAACAGATAATAAAATAAATGCAACAGAAATTGATTTTGTGAAGTTTTTCGACGGAAAACGGATTCCGTCGAAAACTGATGAATAAAATAAATGCAAAAGAAATTGATTTTGTGAAGTTTTTCGACTGAAAATGGATTCCGTCGAAGATTTTTGACGGAAAATGGATTCCATCGAAAATGGATGAAAAAATAAAAGCAAAAGAAATTGATATTGTGAAGATTTTTGACGAAAAACGGATTCCGTCGAAAATGGATGAATAAAATAAATGCAAAAGAAATTGATTTTTTGAAGTTTTTCGACGAAAATGGATTTCGTCGAAGATTTTTGACCGAAAACGAATTCCATCGAATATGGATGAATAAAATAAATTGCAAAAGTAATTCATTTTGTGAAGTTTTTCGACGGAAAACGAATTCCGTCGAAAACTGATGAATAAAATAAATGCAAAAGAAATTGATTTTCTGAAGTTTTTCGATGGAAAATGGATTCCGTCGAAAATGGATGAATAAAATAAATGGAAAAGAAATTGATTTTGTGAAGTTTTTGGACAGAAAACGGATTCCGTCGAAAATGGATGAATAAAATAAATGCAAAAGAAATTGACATTGTGAAGTTTTTTGACAGAAAACGGATTCCGTCGAAAATGGATGAATAAAATAAATGCAAAAGAAATTGATTTTGTGAAGTTTTTCGACGAAAATGGATTACGTCGAAGATTTTTGACGGAAAACGAATTCCGTCGAAAATGGATGAATAAAATAAGTTGCAAAAGAAATTCATTTTGTGAAGTTTTTCGACGGAAAAAGAATTTCGTCGAAAACTGATGAATCAAATAATTGCAAAAGAAATTGATTTTGTGAAGTTTTTAGACGGAAAACGAATTCCGTCGAAAATGGATGAATAAAATAAATGCAAAAGAAATTGATTTTGTGAAGTTTTTGGACGGAAAACGGATTCCGTCGAAAATGGATGAATGAAATAAATGCAAATGAGATTTACTTTGTGAAGTTTTTCGACGGAAAATGGATTCCGTCGAAAACCGATGAATAAAATAAATGCAAAAGAAATTGATTTTGTGAAGTTTTTCGACGGAAAATGGATTCCGTCGAAGATTTTTGACGAAAAATGAATTTAGTCGAAAATGGATGAATAAAATAAATGCAAAAGAAATTGATTTTGTGAAGTTTTTGGACGGAAAACGGATTCCGTCGAAAATGGATGAATAAAATAAACGCAAAAGAAATTGATTTTGTGAAGTTTTTCGACAAAAATGGATTTTGTCGAAGATTTTTGAGGGAAAAAGAATTCCGTCGAAAACGGATGAATAAAATAAATTGAAAAAGAAATTCATTTTGTGAAGCTTTTCGACGGAAAATGAATTTCGTCGAAAACAGATGAATAAAATAAATGCAAAAGAAATTGATTTTGTGAAGTTTTTCGACGGAAAACGGATTCCGTCGAAAACTGATGAATAAAATAAATGCAAAAGAAATTGATTTTGTGAAGTTTTTCGACTGAAAATGGATTCCGTCAAAGATTTTTGACGGAAAATGGATTCCATCGAAAATGGATGAATAAAATAAAAGCAAAAGAAATTGATATTGTGAAGATTTTTGACGAAAAACGGATTCCGTCGAAAATGGATGAATAAAATAAATGCAAAAGAAATTGATTTTGTGAAGTTTTTCGACGAAAATGGATTTCGTCGAAGATTTTTGACCGAAAACGAATTCCATCGAATATGGATGAATAAAATAAATTGCAAAAGTAATTCATTTTGTGAAGTTTTTCGACGGAAAACGAATTCCGTCGAAAACTGATGAATAAAATAAATGCAAAAGAAATTGATTTTCTGAAGTTTTTCGATGGAAAATGGATTCCGTCGAAAATGGATGAATAAAATAAATGGAAAAGAAATTGATTTTGTGAAGTTTTTGGACAGAAAACGGATTCCGTCGAAAATGGATGAATAAAATAAATGCAAAAGAAATTGATATTGTGAAGTTTTTTGACAGAAAACGGATTCCGTCGAAAATGGATGAATAAAATAAATGCAAAAGAAATTGATTTTGTGAAGTTTTTCGACGAAAATGGATTACGTCGAAGATTTTTGACGGAAAACGAATTCCGTCGAAAACGGATGAATAAAATAAGTTGCAAAAGAAATTCATTTTGTGAAGTTTTTCGACGGAAAAAGAATTTCGTCGAAAACTGATGAATCAAATAATTGCAAAAGAAATTGATTTTGTGAAGTTTTTAGACGGAAAACGAATTCCGTCGAAAATGGATGAATAAAATAAATGCAAAAGAAATTGATTTTGTGAAGTTTTTGGACGGAAAACGGATTCCGTCGAAAATGGATGAATGAAATAAATGCAAATGAGATTTACTTTGTGAAGTTTTTCGACGGAAAATGGATTCCGTCGAAAACCGATGAATAAAATAAATGCAAAAGAAATTGATTTTGTGAAGTTTTTCGACGGAAAATGGATTCCGTCGAAGATTTTTGACGAAAAATGAATTTAGTCGAAAATGGATGAATAAAATAAATGCAAAAGAAATTGATTTTGTGAAGTTTTTGGACGGAAAACGGATTCCGTCGAAAATGGATGAATAAAATAAATGCAAAAGAAATTGATTTTGTGAAGTTTTTCGACGAAAATGGATTTTGTCGAAGATTTTTGATGGAAAAAGAATTCCGTCGAAAACGGATGAATAAAATAAATTGAAAAAGAAATTCATTTTGTGAAGCTTTTCGACGGAAAATGAATTTCGTCGAAAACAGATGAATAAAATAAATGCAAAAGAAATTGATTTTGTGAAGTTTTTCGACGGAAAACGGATTCCGTCGAAAACTGATGAATAAAATAAATGCAAAAGAAATTGATTTTGTGAAGTTTTTCGACTGAAAATGGATTCCGTCAAAGATTTTTGACGGAAAATGGATTCCATCGAAAATGGATGAATAAAATAAAAGCAAAAGAAATTGATATTGTGAAGATTTTTGACGAAAAACGGATTCCGTCGAAAATGGATGAATAAAATAAATGCAAAAGAAATTGATTTTGTGAAGTTTTTCGACGAAAATGGATTTCGTCGAAGATTTTTGACCGAAAACGAATTCCATCGAATATGGATGAATAAAATAAATTGCAAAAGTAATTCATTTTGTGAAGTTTTTCGACGGAAAACGAATTCCGTCGAAAACTGATGAATAAAATAAATGCAAAAGAAATTGATTTTCTGAAGTTTTTCGATGGAAAATGGATTCCGTCGAAAATGGATGAATAAAATAAATGGAAAAGAAATTGATTTTGTGAAGTTTTTGGACAGAAAACGGATTCCGTCGAAAATGGATGAATAAAATAAATGCAAAAGAAATTGACATTGTGAAGTTTTTTGACAGAAAACGGATTCCGTCGAAAATGGATGAATAAAATAAATGCAAAAGAAATTGATTTTGTGAAGTTTTTCGACGAAAATGGATTACGTCGAAGATTTTTGACGGAAAACGAATTCCGTCGAAAATGGATGAATAAAATAAGTTGCAAAAGAAATTCATTTTGTGAAGTTTTTCGACGGAAAAAGAATTTCGTCGAAAACTGATGAATCAAATAATTGCAAAAGAAATTGATTTTGTGAAGTTTTTAGACGGAAAACGAATTCCGTCGAAAATGGATGAATAAAATAAATGCAAAAGAAATTGATTTTGTGAAGTTTTTGGACGGAAAACGGATTCCGTCGAAAATGGATGAATGAAATAAATGCAAATGAGATTTACTTTGTGAAGTTTTTCGACGGAAAATGGATTCCGTCGAAAACCGATGAATAAATAAATGCAAAAGAAATTGATTTTGTGAAGTTTTTCGACGGAAAATGGATTCCGTCGAAGATTTTTGACGAAAAATGAATTTAGTCGAAAATGGATGAATAAAATAAATGCAAAAGAAATTGATTTTGTGAAGTTTTTGGACGGAAAACGGATTCCGTCGAAAATGGATGAATAAAATAAACGCAAAAGAAATTGATTTTGTGAAGTTTTTCGACAAAAATGGATTTTGTCGAAGATTTTTGAGGGAAAAAGAATTCCGTCGAAAACGGATGAATAAAATAAATTGAAAAAGAAATTCATTTTGTGAAGCTTTTCGACGGAAAATGAATTTCGTCGAAAACAGATGAATAAAATAAATGCAAAAGAAATTGATTTTGTGAAGTTTTTCGACGGAAAACGGATTCCGTCGAAAACTGATGAATAAAATAAATGCAAAAGAAATTGATTTTGTGAAGTTTTTCGACTGAAAATGGATTCCGTCAAAGATTTTTGACGGAAAATGGATTCCATCGAAAATGGATGAATAAAATAAAAGCAAAAGAAATTGATATTGTGAAGATTTTTGACGAAAAACGGATTCCGTCGAAAATGGATGAATAAAATAAATGCAAAAGAAATTGATTTTGTGAAGTTTTTCGACGAAAATGGATTTCGTCGAAGATTTTTGACCGAAAACGAATTCCATCGAATATGGATGAATAAAATAAATTGCAAAAGTAATTCATTTTGTGAAGTTTTTCGACGGAAAACGAATTCCGTCGAAAACTGATGAATAAAATAAATGCAAAAGAAATTGATTTTCTGAAGTTTTTCGATGGAAAATGGATTCCGTCGAAAATGGATGAATAAAATAAATGGAAAAGAAATTGATTTTGTGAAGTTTTTGGACAGAAAACGGATTCCGTCGAAAATGGATGAATAAAATAAATGCAAAAGAAATTGATATTGTGAAGTTTTTTGACAGAAAACGGATTCCGTCGAAAATGGATGAATAAAATAAATGCAAAAGAAATTGATTTTGTGAAGTTTTTCGACGAAAATGGATTACGTCGAAGATTTTTGACGGAAAACGAATTCCGTCGAAAACGGATGAATAAAATAAGTTGCAAAAGAAATTCATTTTGTGAAGTTTTTCGACGGAAAAAGAATTTCGTCGAAAACTGATGAATCAAATAATTGCAAAAGAAATTGATTTTGTGAAGTTTTTAGACGGAAAACGAATTCCGTCGAAAATGGATGAATAAAATAAATGCAAAAGAAATTGATTTTGTGAAGTTTTTGGACGGAAAACGGATTCCGTCGAAAATGGATGAATGAAATAAATGCAAATGAGATTTACTTTGTGAAGTTTTTCGACGGAAAATGGATTCCGTCGAAAACCGATGAATAAAATAAATGCAAAAGAAATTGATTTTGTGAAGTTTTTCGACGGAAAATGGATTCCGTCGAAGATTTTTGACGAAAAATGAATTTAGTCGAAAATGGATGAATAAAATAAATGCAAAAGAAATTGATTTTGTGAAGTTTTTGGACGGAAAACGGATTCCGTCGAAAATGGATGAATAAAATAAATGCAAAAGAAATTGATTTTGTGAAGTTTTTCGACGAAAATGGATTTTGTCGAAGATTTTTGATGGAAAAAGAATTCCGTCGAAAACGGATGAATAAAATAAATTGAAAAAGAAATTCATTTTGTGAAGCTTTTCGACGGATAAAGAATTTCGTCGAAAACAGATGAATAAAATAAATGCCAAAGAAATTGATTTTGTGAAGTTTTTCGACCGAAAACGGATTCCGTCGAAAACTGATGAATAAAATAAATGCAAAAGAAATTGATTTTGTGAAGTTTTTCGACTGAAAATGGATTCCGTCGAAGATTTTTGACGGAAAATGGATTCCATCGAAAATGGATGAATAAAATAAAAGCAAAAGAAATTGATATTGTGAAGATTTTTGACGAAAAACGGATTCCGTCGAAAATGGATGAATAAAATAAATGCAAAAGAAATTGATTTTGTGAAGTTTTTCGACGAAAATGGATTTCGTCGAAGATTTTTGACCGAAAACGAATTCCATCGAATATGGATGAATAAAATAAATTGCAAAAGTAATTCATTTTGTGAAGTTTTTCGACGGAAAACGAATTCCGTCGAAAACTGATGAATAAAATAAATGCAAAAGAAATTGATTTTCTGAAGTTTTTCGATGGAAAATGGATTACGTCGAAAATGGATGAATAAAATAAATGCAAAAGAAATTGATTTTGTGAAGTTTTTTGACGAAAACGGATTCCGTCGAAAATGGATGAATAAAATAAATGCAAAAGAAATTGATATTGTGAAGTTTTTTGACAGAAAATGGATTCGAAAATGGATGAATAAAATAAATGCAAAAGAAATTGATTTTGTGAAGTTTTTCGCAAAATGGATTACGTGAGATTTTTGACGGAAAACG
The DNA here is from genome assembly GCA_032173675.1 of Gastrolobium villosum. Taxonomy (NCBI): domain Eukaryota; kingdom Viridiplantae; phylum Streptophyta; class Magnoliopsida; order Fabales; family Fabaceae; genus Gastrolobium; species Gastrolobium villosum. Next base: position 54,777 of record JAVKPL010013546.1, on the reverse strand, counting down.
AATTCCGTCGAAAACGGATGAATAAAATAAGTTGCAAAAGAAATTCATTTTGTGAAGTTTTTCGACGGAAAAAGAATTTCGTCGAAAACTGATGAATCAAATAATTGCAAAAGAAATTGATTTTGTGAAACGGAAAACGAATTCCGTCGAAAATGGATGAATAAAATAAATGCAAAAGAAATTGATTTTGTGAAGATTTTTGACGGAAAATGAATTCCGTTGAAAATGGATGAATGAAATAAATGCAAATGAGATTTACTTTGTGAAGTTTTTCGACGGAAAATGGATTCCGTCGAAAACCGATGAATAAAATAAATGCAAAAGAAATTGATTTTGTGAAGTTTTCGACGGAAAATGGATTCCGTCGAAGATTTTTGACGAAAAATGAATTTAGTCTAAAATGGATGAATTAAATAAATGCAAAAGAAATTGATTTTGTGAAATTTTTGGACGGAAAACGGATTCCGTCGAAAATGGATGAATAAAATAAATGCAAAAGAAATTGATTTTGTGAAGTTTTTCGACGAAAATGGATTTTGTCGAAGATTTTTGATGGAAAAGAATTCCGTCGAAAACGGATGAATAAAATAAATGCAAAAGAAATTCATTTTGTGAAGCTTTTCGACGGAAAATGAATTTCGTCGAAAACAGATGAATAAAATAAATGCAAAAGAAATTGATTTTGTGAAGTTTTTCGACGGAAAACGGATTCCGTCGAAAACTGATGAATAAAATAAATGCAAAAGAAATTGATTTTGTGAAGTTTTTCGACTGAAAATGGATTCCGTCGAAGATTTTTGACGGAAAAAGGATTCCATCGAAAATGGATGAATAAAATAAAAGCAAAAGAAATTGATATTGTGAAGATTTTTGACGAAAAACGGATTCCGACGAAAATGGATGAATAAAATAAATGCAAAAGAAATTGATTTTGTGAAGTTTTTCGACGAAAATGGATTTCGTCAAAGATTTTTGACCGAAAACGAATTCCATCGAATACGGATGAATAAAATAAATTGCAAAAGAAATTCATTTTGTGAAGTTTTTCGACGGAATTCCGTCGAAAACTGATGAATAAAATAAATGCAAAATAAATTGATTTTGTGAAGTTTTTCGACGGAAAATGGATTCCGTAAAAAATTGATGAATAAAATAAACGCAAAAGAAATTGATTTTGTGAAGTTTTTCGACGGAAACTGGATTCCGTCGAAGATTTTTGATGGAAAATGAATTCCGTCGAAAATGGATGAATAAAATAAAAGCAAAAGAAATTGATATTGTGAAGCTTTTTGACGGAAAACGGATTCCGTCGAAAACCGATGAATAAAATAAATGCAAAAGAAATTGATTTTGTGAAGTTTTTCGACGGAAAATGGATTCCGTCGAAGATTTTTGACGAAAAATGAATTTAGTCGAAAATGGATGAATAAAATAAATGCAAAAGAAATTGATTTTGTGAAGTTTTTGGACGGAAAACGGATTCCGTCGAAAATGGATGAATAAAATAAATGCAAAAGAAATTGATTTTGTGAAGTTTTTCGACGAAAATGGATTTCGTCGAAGATTTTTGATGGAAAAAGAATTCCGTCGAAAACGGATGAATAAAATAAATTGAAAATGAAATTCATTTTGTGAAGCTTTTCGACGGAAAAAGAATTTCGTCGAAAACAGATGAATAAAATAAATGCAAAAGAAATTGATTTTGTGAAGTTTTTCGACGCAAAACGGATTCCGTCGAAAACTGATGAATAAAATAAATGCAAAAGAAACTGATTTTGTGAAGTTTTTCGACTGAAAATGGATTCCGTTGAAGATTTTTGACGGAAAATGGATTCCATCGAAAATGGATGAATAAAATAAAAGCAAAAGAAATTGATATTGTGAAGATTTTTGACGAAAAACGGATTCCGTCGAAAATGGATGAATAAAATAAATGCAAAAGAAATTGATTTTGTGAAGTTTTTCGACGAAAATGGATTTCGTCGAAGATTTTTGACCGAAAACGAATTCCATCGAATATGGATGAATAAAATAAATTGCAAAAGTAATTCATTTTGTGAAGTTTTTCGACGGAAAACGAATTCCGTCGAAAACTGATGAATAAAATAAATGCAAAAGAAATTGATTTTCTGAAGTTTTTCGATGGAAAATGGATTCCGTCGAAAATGGATGAATAAAATAAATGGAAAAGAAATTGATTTTGTGAAGTTTTTGGACATAAAACGGATTCCGTCGAAAATGGATGAATAAAATAAATGCAAAAGAAATTGATATTGTGAAGTTTTTTGACAGAAAACGGATTCCGTCGAAAATGGATGAATAAAATAAATGCAAAAGAAATTGATTTTGTGAAGTTTTTCGACGAAAATGGATTACGTCGAAGATTTTTGACGGAAAACGAATTCCGTCGAAAACGGATGAATAAAATAAGTTGCAAAAGAAATTCATTTTGTGAAGTTTTTCGACGGAAAAAGAATTTCGTCGAAAACTGATGAATCAAATAATTGCAAAAGAAATTGATTTTGTGAAGTTTTTAGACGGAAAACGAATTCTGTTGAAAATGGATGAATAAAATAAATGCAAAAGAAATTGATTTTGTGAAGTTTTTGGACGGAAAACGGATTCCGTCGAAAATGGATGAATGAAATAAATGCAAATGAGATTTACTTTGTGAAGTTTTTCGACGGAAAATATATTCCGTCGAAAACCGATGAATAAAATAAATGCAAAAGAAATTGATTTTGTGAGGTTTTTCGACGGAAAATGGATTCCGTCGAAGATTTTTGACGAAAAATGAATTTAGTCTAAAATGGATGAATTAAATAAATGCAAAAGAAATTGATTTTGTGAAGTTTTTGGATGGAAAACGGATTCCGTCGAAAATGGATGAATAAAATAAATGCAAAAGAAATTGATTTTGTGAAGTTTTTCGACGAAAATGGATTTTGTCGAAGATTTTTGATGGAAAAAGAATTCCGTCGAAAACGGATGAATAAAATAAATTGAAAAAGAAATTCATTTTGTGAGGCTTTTCGACGGAAAATGAATTTCGTCGAAAACAGATGAATAAAATAAATGCAAAAGAAATTGATTTTGTGAAGTTTTTCGACGGAAAACGGATTCCGTCGAAAACTGATGAATAAAATAAATGCAAAAGAAATTGATTTTGTGAAATTTTTCGACTGAAAATGGATTCCGTCGAAGATTTTTGACGGAAAAAGGATTCCATCGAAATGGATGAATAAAATAAAAGCAAAAGAAATTGATATTGTGAAGTTTTTTGACGGAAAACGGTTTCCGTCGAAAATGGATGAATAAAATAAATGCAAACGAAATTTATTTTGTGAAGTTTTTCGACGAAAATGGATTTCGTCGAAGATTTTTGACAGAAAACGGATGAATAAAATAAATTGCAAAAGAAATTCATTTTGTGAAATTTTTCGACGGAAAACGAATTCCGTCGAAATCTGATGAATAAAATAAATGCAAAAGAAATTGATTTTGTGAAATTTTTCGATAGAAAATGGATTCCGTCGAAAATGGATCAATAAAATAAATGCAAAAGAAATTGATTTTGTGAAGTTTTTGGACAGAAAATGGATTCCGTCGAAAATGGATGAATAAAATAAATGCAAAAGAATTTGATTTTGTGAAGTTTTTGGACGGAAAACGGATTCCGTCGAAAATGGATGAATAAAATAAATGCAAAAGAAATTGATTTTGTGAAGTTTTTCGATGAAAATGGATTTCGTCGAAGATTTTTGATGGAAAACGAATTCTGTCGAAAACGGATGAATAAAATAAGTTGCAAAAGAAATTCATTTTGTGAAGTTTTTCGACGGAAAAAGAATTGCGTCGAAAACTGATGAATAAAATAATTGCAAAAGAAATTGATTTTGTGAAGTTTTTAGACGGAAAATGGATTCCGTCGAAAACTGATGAATAAAATAAATGCAAAAGAAATTGATTTTGTGAAGTTTTTTGACAGAAAACGGATTCCATCGAAATGGATGAATAAAATAAAAGCAAAAGAAATTGATATTGTGAAGTTTTTTGACGGAAAATGGTTTCCGTCGAAAATGGATGAATAAAATAAATGCAAACGAAATTTATTTTGTGAAGTTTTTCGACGAAAATGGATTTCGTCGAAGATTTTTGACAGAAAACGGATGAATAAAATAAATTGCAAAAGAAATTCATTTTGTGAAGTTTTTCGACGGAAAACGAATTCCGTCGAAATCTGATGAATAAAATAAATGCAAAAGAAATTGATTTTGTGAAGTTTTTCGATGGAAAATGGATTCCGTCGAAAATGGATGAATAAAATAAATGCAAAAGAAATTGATTTTGTGAAGTTTTTGGACAGAAAATGGATTCCGTCGAAAATGGATGAATAAAATAAATGCAAAAGAAATTGATATTGTGAAGTTTTTTGACAGAAAACGGATTCCGTCGAAAATGGATGAATAAAATAAATGCAAAAGAAATTGATTTTGTGAAGTTTTTCGACGAAAATGGATTTCGTCGAAGATTTTTGACGGAAAACGAATTCCGTCGAAAACGGATGAATAAAATAAGTTGCAAAAGAAATTCATTTTGTGAAGTTTTTCGACGGAAAAAGAATTTCGTCGAAAACTGATGAATAAAATAATTGCAAAAGAAATTGATTTTGTGAAGTTTTTAGACGGAAAATGGATTCCGTCGAAAACTGATGAATAAAATAAATGCAAAAGAAATTGATTTTGTGATGTTTTTTGACAGAAAATGGATTCAGTCGAAAATGGATGAATAAAATAAATGCAAAAGAAATTGATATTGTGAAGTTTTTTGACGGGAAACGGATTCCGTCGAAAATGGATGAATAAAATAAATGCAAAAGCAAATGATTTTGTGAAGTTTTTCGACGAAATTGGATTTCGTCGAAGAGTTTTGACGGAAAACGAATTCCGTCGAAAATGGATGAATAAAATAAATTGCAAAAGAAATTCATTTTGTGAAGTTTTTCGACGGAAAATGGATTCCGTCGAAAATGGATGAATAAAATAAATGCAAAAGAAATTGATTTTGTGAAGTTTTTGGACAGAAAATGGATTCCGTCGAAAATGGATGAATAAAATAAATGCAAAAGAAATTGATATTGTGAAGTTTTTTGACAGAAAACGGATTCCGTCGAAAATGGATGAATAAAATAAATGCAAAAGAAATTGATTTTGTGAAGTTTTTCGACGAAAATGGATTTCGTCGAAGATTTTTGACGGAAAACGAATTCCGTCGAAAACGGATGAATAAAATAAGTTGCAAAAGAAATTCATTTTGTGAAGTTTTTCGACGGAAAAAGAATTTCGTCGAAAACTGATGAATAAAATAATTGCACAAGAAATTGATTTTGTGAAGTTTTTAGACGGAAAATGGATTCCGTCGAAAACTGATGAATAAAATAAATGCAAAAGAAATTGATTTTGTGAAGTTTTTTGACAGAAAATGGATTCAGTCGAAAATGGATGAATAAAATAAATGCAAAAGAAATTGATATTGTGAAGTTTTTTGACGGGAAACGGATTCCGTCGAAAATGGATGAATAAAATAAATGCAAAAGCAAATGATTTTGTGAAGTTTTTCGACGAAATTGGATTTCGCCGAAGAGTTTTGATGGAAAACGAATTCCGTCGAAAATGGATGAATAAGATAAATTGCAAAAGAAATTCATTTTGTGAAGTTTTTCGACGGAAAACGAATTCCGTCGAAAACTGATGAATAAAACAAATGCAAAAGAAATTGATTTTGTGAAGTTTTTCGATGGAAAATGGATTCCGTCAAAAACTGATGTATAAAACAAATGCAAAAGAAATTCATTTTGTGAAGTTTTTCGACGAAAATGGACTTCGTCGAAGATTTTTGACGGAAAACGAATTCCGTTGAAAATGGATGAATAAAATAAATTGCAAAAGAAATTCATTTTGTGAAGTTTTTCGACGGAAAACGAATTCCGTCGAAAGCTTATGAATAAAATAATTGCAAAAGAAATTGATTTTGTAAAGTTTTTTGACGGAAAATGGATTCCGTCGAAAACTGATGAAAAAAATAATTGCAAAAGAAATTGATTTTGTGAAGTTTTTCGACGGAAAATGGGTTCCGTCGCAGATTTTTGACGGAAAATGGATTCCGTCGAAAATGGATGAATAAAATAAATGCAAAAGAAATTGATTTTGTGAAGTTTTTCGACGGAAAACGAATTCCGTCGAAAGCTTATGAATAAAATAATTGCAAAAGAAATTGATTTTGTAAAGTTTTTTGACGGAAAATGGATTCCGTCGAAAACTGATGAATAAAATAAATGCAAAAGAAATTGATTTTGTGAAGTTTTTCGACGGAAAATGGGTTCCGTCGCAAATTTTTGATGGAAAATGGATTCCGTCGAAAATGGATGAATAAAATAAATGCAAAAGAAATTGATTTTGTGAAGTTTTTCGATTGAAAATGGATTCCGTCGAAAACTGATGAATAAAATAAATGTAAAAGAAATTGACTTTGTGAAGTTTTTGGACGGAAAAAGGATTCCGTCGAAGATTTTTGACGGAAAATGTATTCCGTCGAAAATGGATGAATGAAATAAATGCAAATGAGATTTACTTTGTGAAGTTTTTCGACGGAAATAGAATTTCGTCAAAAACTGATGAATAAAATAAATGCAAAAGAAATTGATTTTGTGAAGTTTTTCGACGAAAAATGGATTCCGTCGAAAATTGATGAATAAAATAAACTCAAAAGAAATTGATATTGTGAAGTTTTTTGACGGAAAACGGTTTCCATCGAAAATGGATGAATAAAATGAATGCAAAAGAAATTTATTTTGTGAAGTTTTTAGACGAAAATGGATTTCGTCGAAGTTTTTTAACGGAAAACGAATTCCGTCGAAAACTGATGAATCAAATAATTGCAAAAGAAATTGATTTTGTGAAGATTTTTGACGGAAAACGAATTCCGTCGAAAATGGATGAATAAAATAAATGCAAAAGAAATTGATTTTGTGAAGTTTTTGGACGGAAAACGGATTCCGTCGAAAATGGATGAATGAAATAAACGCAAATGGATTTACTTTGTGAAGTTTTTCGACGGAAAATGGATTCCGTCGAAAATTGATGAATAAAATAAATGCAAAAGAAATTGATTTTGTGAAGTTTTTCGACGGAAAATGGATTCCGTCGAAGATTTTTGACGGAAAATGAATTCCGTCGAAAATGGATGAATAAAATAAATGTAAAAGAAATTGATTTTATGAAGTTTTTCGATGAAAAATGGATTCCGTCGAACATTTTTGGCGAAAAATGCATTCCGTCGAAGATTTTTGACGAAAAATGAATTTAGTCGAAAATGGATGAATAAAATAAAGGCAAAAGGAATTGATTTTGTGAAGTTTTTGGACGGAAAACGGATTCCGTCGAAAATGGATGAATAAAATAAATGCAAAAGAAATTGATTTTGTGAAGTTTTTAGACGGAAAATGGATTCCGTCGAAAACTGATGAATAAAATAAATGCAAAAGAAATTGATTTTCTGAAGTTTTTCGATGGAAAATGGATTCCGTCAAAAATGGATGAATAAAATAAATGCAAAAGAAATTGATTTTGTGAAGTTTTTGGATAGAAAACGGATTCCGTCGAAAATGGATGAATAAAATAAATGCAAAAGAAATTGATATTGTGAAGTTTTTTGACAGAAAACGGATTCCGTCGAAAATGGATGAATAAAATAAATGCAAAAGAAGTTGATTTTGTGAAGTTTTTCGACGAAAATGGATTTCGTCGAAGTCTTTTGACGGAAAACGAATTCCTTCGAAAACGGATGAATAAAATAAGTTGCAAAAGAAATTCATTTTGTGAAGTTTTTCGACGGAAAAAGAATTTCGTCGAAAACTGATGAATAAAATAATTGCAAAAGAAATTGATTTTGTGAAGTTTTTAGACGGAAAATGGATTCCGTCGAAAACTGATGAATAAAATAAATGCAAAAGAAATTGATTTTGTGAAGTTTTTTGACAGAAAATGGATTCAGTCGAAAATGGATGAATAAAATAAATGCAAAAGAAATTGATATTGTGAAGTTTTTTGACGGGAAACGGATTCCGTCGAAAATGGATGAATAAAATAAATGCAAAAGCAAATGATTTTGTGAAGTTTTTCGACGAAAATGGATTTCGTCGAAGAGTTTTGACGGAAAACGAATTCCGTCGAAAATGGATGAATAAAATAAATTGCAAAAGAAATTCATTTTGTGAAGTTTTTCGACGGAAAATGGATTCCGTCGAAAATGGATGAATAAAATAAATGCAAAAGAAATTGATATTGTGAAGTTTTTTGACAGAAAACAGATTCCGTCGAAAATGGATGAATAAAATAAATGCAAAAGAAATTGATTTTGTGAAGTTTTTCGACGAAAATGGATTTCGTCGAAGATTTTAGACGGAAAACGAATTCCGTCGAAAACGGATGAATAAAATAAGTTGCAAAAGAAATTCATTTTGTGAAGTTTTTCGACGGAAAAAGAATTTCGTCGAAAACTGATGAATAAAATAATTGCAAAAGAAATTGATTTTGTGAAGTTTTTAGACGGAAAATGGATTCCGTCGAAAACTGATGAATAAAATAAATGCAAAAGAAATTGATTTTGTGAAGTTTTTTGACAGAAAATGGATTCAGTCGAAAATGGATGAATAAAATAAATGCAAAAGAAATTGATATTGTGAAGTTTTTTGACGGGAAACGGATTCCGTCGAAAATGGATGAATAAAATAAATGCAAAAGCAAATGATTTTGTGAAGTTTTTCGACGAAATTGGATTTCGTCGAAGAGTTTTGACGGAAAACGAATTCCGTCGAAAATGGATGAATAAAATAAATTGCAAAAGAAATTCATTTTGTGAAGTTTTTCGACGGAAAATGGATTCCGTCGAAAATGGATGAATAAAATAAATGCAAAAGAAATTGATTTTGTGAAGTTTTTGGACAGAAAATGGATTCCGTCGAAAATGGATGAATAAAATAAATGCAAAAGAAATTGATATTGTGAAGTTTTTTGACAGAAAACGGATTCCGTCGAAAATGGATGAATAAAATAAATGCAAAAGAAATTGATTTTGTGAAGTTTTTCGACGAAAATGGATTTCGTCGAAGATTTTTGACGGAAAACGAATTCCGTCGAAAACGGATGAATAAAATAAGTTGCAAAAGAAATTCATTTTGTGAAGTTTTTCGACGGAAAAAGAATTTCGTCGAAAACTGATGAATAAAATAATTGCACAAGAAATTGATTTTGTGAAGTTTTTAGACGGAAAATGGATTCCGTCGAAAACTGATGAATAAAATAAATGCAAAAGAAATTGATTTTGTGAAGTTTTTTGACAGAAAATGGATTCAGTCGAAAATGGATGAATAAAATAAATGCAAAAGAAATTGATATTGTGAAGTTTTTTGACGGGAAACGGATTCCGTCAAAAATGGATGAATAAAATAAATGCAAAAGCAAATGATTTTGTGAAGTTTTTCGACGAAATTGGATTTCGCCGAAAAGTTTTGATGGAAAACGAATTCCGTCGAAAATGGATGAATAAAATAAATTGCAAAAGAAATTCATTTTGTGAAGTTTTTCGACGGAAAACGAATTCCGTCGAAAACTGATGAATAAAATAAATGCAAAAGAAATTGATTTTGTGAAGTTTTTCGATGGAAAATGGATTCCGTCAAAAACTGATGTATAAAACAAATGCAAAAGAAATTCATTTTGTGAAGTTTTTCGACGAAAATGGACTTCGTCGAAGATTTTTGACGGAAAACGAATTCCGTTGAAAATGGATGAATAAAATAAATTGCAAAAGAAATTCATTTTGTGATGTTTTTCGACGGAAAACGAATTCCGTCGAAAGCTTATGAATAAAATAATTGCAAAAGAAATTGATTTTGTAAAGTTTTTTGACGGAAAATGGATTCCGTCGAAAACTGATGAATAAAATAAATGCAAAAGAAATTGATTTTGTGAAGTTTTTCGACGGAAAATGGGTTCCGTCGCAGATTTTTGACGGAAAATGGATTCCGTCGAAAATGGATGAATAAAATAAATGCAAAAGAAATTGATTTTGTGAAGTTTTTCGACGGAAAACGAATTCCGTCGAAAGCTTATGAATAAAATAATTGCAAAAGAAATTGATTTTGTAAAGTTTTTTGACGGAAAATGGATTCCGTCGAAAACTGATGAATAAAATAAATGCAAAAGAAATTGATTTTGTGAAGTTTTTCGACGGAAAATGGGTTCCGTCGCAAATTTTTGATGGAAAATGGATTCCGTCGAAAATGGATGAATAAAATAAATGCAAAAGAAATTGATTTTGTGAAGTTTTTCGATTGAAAATGGATTCCGTCGAAAACTGATGAATAAAATAAATGTAAAAGAAATTGACTTTGTGAAGCTTTTTGACGGAAAATGGATTCCGTCGAAAATGGATGAATAAAATAAATGCAAAAGAAATTGATTTTGTGATTCGGATGAATGAAATAAACGCAAATGAAAATGAAGTTTTTCGACGAAAATGGATGAATAAAATAAATGCAAAAGAAATTGACTTTGTGAAGTTTTTGGACGGAAAAATGCATTCCGTCGAAGATTTTTGACGAAAAATGAATTTAGTCGAAAATGGATGAATAAAATAAAGGCAAAAGGAATTGATTTTGTGAAGTTTTTGGACGGAAAACGGATTCCGTCGAAAATGGATGAATAAAATAAATGCAAAAGAAATTGATTTTGTGAAGTTTTTAGACGGAAAATGGATTCCGTCGAAAACTGATGAATAAAATAAATGCAAAAGAAATTGATTTTCTGAAGTTTTTCGATGGAAAATGGATTCCGTCAAAAATGGATGAATAAAATAAATGCAAAAGAAATTGATTTTGTGAAGTTTTTGGATAGAAAACGGATTCCGTCGAAAATGGATGAATAAAATAAATGCAAAAGAAATTGATATTGTGAAGTTTTTTGACAGAAAACGGATTCCGTCGAAAATGGATGAATAAAATAAATGCAAAAGAAGTTGATTTTGTGAAGTTTTTCGACGAAAATGGATTTCGTCGAAGTCTTTTGACGGAAAACGAATTCCTTCGAAAACGGATGAATAAAATAAGTTGCAAAAGAAATTCATTTTGTGAAGTTTTTCGACGGAAAAAGAATTTCGTCGAAAACTGATGAATAAAATAATTGCAAAAGAAATTGATTTTGTGAAGTTTTTAGACGGAAAATGGATTCCGTCGAAAACTGATGAATAAAATAAATGCAAAAGAAATTGATTTTGTGAAGTTTTTTGACAGAAAATGGATTCAGTCGAAAATGGATGAATAAAATAAATGCAAAAGAAATTGATATTGTGAAGTTTTTTGACGGGAAACGGATTCCGTCGAAAATGGATGAATAAAATAAATGCAAAAGCAAATGATTTTGTGAAGTTTTTCGACGAAATTGGATTTCGTCGAAGAGTTTTGACGGAAAACGAATTCCGTCGAAAATGGATGAATAAAATAAATTGCAAAAGAAATTCATTTTGTGAAGTTTTTCGACGGAAAATGGATTCCGTCGAAAATGGATGAATAAAATAAATGCAAAAGAAATTGATATTGTGAAGTTTTTTGACAGAAAACAGATTCCGTCGAAAATGGATGAATAAAATAAATGCAAAAGAAATTGATTTTGTGAAGTTTTTCGACGAAAATGGATTTCGTCGAAGATTTTAGACGGAAAACGAATTCCGTCGAAAACGGATGAATAAAATAAGTTGCAAAAGAAATTCATTTTGTGAAGTTTTTCGACGGAAAAAGAATTTCGTCGAAAACTGATGAATAAAATAATTGCAAAAGAAATTGATTTTGTGAAGTTTTTAGACGGAAAATGGATTCCGTCGAAAACTGATGAATAAAATAAATGCAAAAGAAATTGATTTTGTGAAGTTTTTTGACAGAAAATGGATTCAGTCGAAAATGGATGAATAAAATAAATGCAAAAGAAATTGATATTGTGAAGTTTTTTGACGGGAAACGGATTCCGTCGAAAATGGATGAATAAAATAAATGCAAAAGCAAATGATTTTGTGAAGTTTTTCGACGAAATTGGATTTCGTCGAAGAGTTTTGACGGAAAACGAATTCCGTCGAAAATGGATGAATAAAATAAATTGCAAAAGAAATTCATTTTGTGAAGTTTTTCGACGGAAAATGGATTCCGTCGAAAATGGATGAATAAAATAAATGCAAAAGAAATTGATTTTGTGAAGTTTTTGGACAGAAAATGGATTCCGTCGAAAATGGATGAATAAAATAAATGCAAAAGAAATTGATATTGTGAAGTTTTTTGACAGAAAACGGATTCCGTCGAAAATGGATGAATAAAATAAATGCAAAAGAAATTGATTTTGTGAAGTTTTTCGACGAAAATGGATTTCGTCGAAGATTTTTGACGGAAAACGAATTCCGTCGAAAACGGATGAATAAAATAAGTTGCAAAAGAAATTCATTTTGTGAAGTTTTTCGACGGAAAAAGAATTTCGTCGAAAACTGATGAATAAAATAATTGCACAAGAAATTGATTTTGTGAAGTTTTTAGACGGAAAATGGATTCCGTCGAAAACTGATGAATAAAATAAATGCAAAAGAAATTGATTTTGTGAAGTTTTTTGACAGAAAATGGATTCAGTCGAAAATGGATGAATAAAATAAATGCAAAAGAAATTGATATTGTGAAGTTTTTTGACGGGAAACGGATTCCGTCAAAAATGGATGAATAAAATAAATGCAAAAGCAAATTATTTTGTGAAGTTTTTCGACGAAATTGGATTTCGCCGAAAAGTTTTGATGGAAAACGAATTCCGTCGAAAATGGATGAATAAAATAAATTGCAAAAGAAATTCATTTTGTGAAGTTTTTCGACGGAAAACGAATTCCGTCGAAAACTGATGAATAAAATAAATGCAAAAGAAATTGATTTTGTGAAGTTTTTCGATGGAAAATGGATTCCGTCAAAAACTGATGTATAAAACAAATGCAAAAGAAATTCATTTTGTGAAGTTTTTCGACGAAAATGGACTTCGTCGAAGATTTTTGACGGAAAACGAATTCCGTTGAAAATGGATGAATAAAATAAATTGCAAAAGAAATTCATATTGTGAAGTTTTTCGACGGAAAACGAATTCCGTCGAAAGCTTATGAATAAAATAATTGCAAAAGAAATTGATTTTGTAAAGTTTTTTGACGGAAAATGGATTCCGTCGAAAACTGATGAATAAAATAAATGCAAAAGAAATTGATTTTGTGAAGTTTTTCGACGGAAAATGGGTTCCGTCGCAGATTTTTGACGGAAAATGGATTCCGTCGAAAATGGATGAATAAAATAAATGCAAAAGAAATTGATTTTGTGAAGTTTTTCGACGGAAAACGAATTCCGTCTAAAGCTTATGAATAAAATAATTGCAAAAGAAATTGATTTTGTAAAGTTTTTTGACGGAAAATGGATTCCGTCGAAAACTGATGAATAAAATAAATGCAAAAGAAATTGATTTTGTGAAGTTTTTCGACGGAAAATGGGTTCCGTCGCAAATTTTTGATGGAAAATGGATTCCGTCGAAAATGGATGAATAAAATAAATGCAAAAGAAATTGATTTTGTGAAGTTTTTCGATTGAAAATGGATTCCGTCGAAAACTGATGAATAAAATAAATGTAAAAGAAATTGACTTTGTGAAGCTTTTGGACGGAAAAGGGATTCCGTCGAAGATTTTTGACGGAAAATGTATTCCGTCGAAAATGGATGAATGAAATAAATGCAAATGAGATTTACTTTGTGAAATTTTTCGACGGAAATAGAATTTCGTCAAAAACTGATGAATAAAATAAATGCAAAAAAAATTGATTTTGTGAAGTTTTTCGACGAAAAATGGATTCCGTCGAAAATTGATGAATAAAATAAACTCAAAAGAAATTGATATTGTGAAGTTTTTTGACGGAAAACAGTTTCCATCGAAAATGGATGAATAAAATGAATGCAAAAGAAATTTATTTTGTGAAGTTTTTAGACGAAAATGGATTTCGTCGAAGTTTTTTAACGGAAAATGAATTCCGTCGAAAACTGATGAATCAAATAATTGCAAAAGAAATTGATTTTGTGAAGATTTTTGACGGAAAACGAATTCCGTCGAAAATGGATGAATAAAATAAATGCAAAAGAAATTGATTTTGTGAAGTTTTTGGACGGAAAACGGATTCCGTCGAAAATGGATGAATGAAATAAACGCAAATGGATTTACTTTGTGAAGTTTTTCGACGGAAAATGGATTCCGTCGAAAATTGATGAATAAAATAAATGCAAAAGAAATTGATTTTGTGAAGTTTTTCGACGGAAAATGGATTCCGTCGAAGATTTTTGACGGAAAATGAATTCCGTCGAAAATGGATGAATAAAATAAATGTAAAAGAAATTGATTTTATGAAGTTTTTCGATGAAAAATGGATTCCGTCGAACATTTTTGGCGAAAAATGCATTCCGTCGAAGATTTTTGACGAAAAATGAATTTAGTCGAAAATGGATGAATAAAATAAAGGCAAAAGGAATTGATTTTGTGAAGTTTTTGGACGGAAAACGGATTCCGTCGAAAATGGATGAATAAAATAAATGCAAAAGAAATTGATTTTGTGAAGTTTTTAGACGGAAAATGGATTCCGTCGAAAACTGATGAATAAAATAAATGCAAAAGAAATTGATTTTCTGAAGTTTTTCGATGGAAAATGGATTCCGTCAAAAATGGATGAATAAAATAAATGCAAAAGAAATTGATTTTGTGAAGTTTTTGGATAGAAAACGGATTCCGTCGAAAATGGATGAATAAAATAAATGCAAAAGAAATTGATATTGTGAAGTTTTTTGACAGAAAACGGATTCCGTCGAAAATGGATGAATAAAATAAATGCAAAAGAAGTTGATTTTGTGAAGTTTTTCGACGAAAACGGATTTCGTCGAAGATTTTTGACGGAAAACGAATTCCTTCGAAAACGGATGAATAAAATAAGTTGCAAAAGAAATTCATTTTGTGAAGTTTTTCGACGGAAAAAGAATTTCGTCGAAAACTGATGAATCAAATAATTGCAAAAGAAATTGCTTTTGTGAAGATTTTTGACGGAAAACGAATTCCGTCGAAAATGGATGAATAAAATAAATGCAAAAGAAATTGATTTTGTGAAGTTGTTGGACGGAAAACGGATTCCGTCGAAAATGGATGAATGAAATAAATGCAAATGAGATTTACTTTGTGAAGTTTTTCGACGGAAAATGGATTCTGTCGAAAACTGATGAATAAAATAAATGCAAAAGAAATTGATTTTGTGAAGTTTTTCGACGGAAAATGGATTCCATCGAAGATTTTTGACGGAAAATGAATTCCGTCGAAAATGGATGAATAAAATAAATGCAAAAGTAATTGATTTTGTGAAGTTTTTGGACGGAAAACGGATTCCGTCGAAAATGGATGAATAAAATAAATGAAAAGAATTTGATTTTGTGAAGTTTTTGGACGGAAAACGGATTCCGTCGAAAATGGATGAATAAAATAAATGGAAAAGAAATTGATTTTGTGAAGTTTTTGGACAGAAAACGGATTCCGTCGAAAATGGATGAATAAAATAAATGCAAAAGAAATTGATATTGTGAAGTTTTTTGACAGAAAACGGATTCCGTCGAAAATGGATGAATAAAATAAATGCAAAAGAAATTGATTTTGTGAAGTTTTTCGACGTAAATGGATTTCGTCGAAGATTTTTGATGGAAAATGAATTCCGTCGAAAATGGATGAATAAAATAAATTGCAAAAGAAATTCATTTTGTGAAGCTTTTCGACGGAAAAAGAATTTCGTCGAAAACAGATGAATAAAATAAATGCAAAAGAAATTGATTTTGTGAAGTTTTTCGACGGAAAACGGATTCCGTCGAAAACTGATGAATAAAATAAATGCAAAAGAAATTGATTTTGTGAAGTTTTTCGACGGAAAATGGATTCCGTCGAAGATTTTTGACGGAGAATGGATTCCATCGAAAATGGATGAATAAAAGAAAAGCAAAAGAAATTGATATTGTGAAGTTTTTTGACGAAAAACGGATTCCGTCGAAAATGGATGAATAAAATAAATGCAAAAGAAATTGATTTTGTGAAGTTTTTTGACAGAAAACGGATTCCGTCGAAAATGGATGAATAAAATAAATGCAAAAGAAGTTGATTTTGTGAAGTTTTTCGACGAAAACGGATTTCGTCGAAGATTTTTGACGGAAAACGAATTCCTTCGAAAACGGATGAATAAAATAAGTTGCAAAAGAAATTCATTTTGTGAAGTTTTTCGACGGAAAAAGAATTGCGTCGAAAACTGATGAATCAAATAATTGCAAAAGAAATTGCTTTTGTGAAGATTTTTGACGGAAAACGAATTCCGTCGAAAATGAATAAAATAAATGCAAAAGAAATTGATTTTGTGAAGTTGTTGGACGGAAAACGGATTCCGTCGAAAATGGATGAATGAAATAAATGCAAATGAGATTTACTTTGTGAAGTTTTTCGACGGAAAATGGATTCTGTCGAAAACTGATGAATAAAATAAATGCAAAAGAAATTGATTTTGTGAAGTTTTTCGACGGAAAATGGATTCCATCGAAGATTTTTGACGGAAAATGAATTCCGTCGAAAATGGATGAATAAAATAAATGCAAAAGTAATTGATTTTGTGAAGTTTTTGGACGGAAAACGGATTCCGTCGAAAATGGATGAATAAAATAAATGAAAAGAATTTGATTTTGTGAAGTTTTTGGACGGAAAACGGATTCCGTCGAAAATGGATGAATAAAATAAATGGAAAAGAAATTGATTTTGTGAAGTTTTTGGACAAAAATGGATGAATAAAATAAATGCAAAAGAAATTGATTTGTGAAGTTTTTTGACAGAAAACGGATTCCGTCGAAAATGGATGAATAAAATAAATGCAAAAGAAATTGATTTTGTGAAGTTTTTCGACGTAAATGGATTTCGTCGAAGATTTTTGATGGAAAATGAATTCCGTCGAAAATGGATGAATAAAATAAATTGCAAAAGAAATTCATTTTGTGAAGCTTTTCGACGGAAAAAGAATTTCGTCGAAAACAGATGAATAAAATAAATGCAAAAGAAATTGATTTTGTGAAGTTTTTCGACGGAAAACGGATTCCGTCGAAAACTGATGAATAAAATAAATGCAAAAGAAATTGATTTTGTGAAGTTTTTCGACGGAAAATGGATTCCGTCGAAGATTTTTGACGGAAATGGATTCCATCGAAAATGGATGAATAAAAGAAAAGCAAAAGAAATTGATATTGTGAAGTTTTTTGACGAAAAACGGATTCCGTCGAAAATGGATGAATAAAATAAATGCAAAAGAAATTGATTTTGTGAAGTTTTTCGACGAAAATGTATTTCGTCGAAGATTTTTGACCGAAAACGAATTCCATCGAATACGGATGAATAAAATAAATTACAAAAGAAATTCATTTTGTGAAGTTTTTCGATGGAAAAAGAATTTCGTCGAAAATTGATGAATAAAATAATTGCAAAAGAAATTGATTTTGTGAAGTTTTTAGACGGAAAATGGATTCTGTCGAAAACTGATGAATAAAATAAATGCAAAAGAAATGGATTTTCTGAAGTTTTTCGATGGAAAATGGATTTCGTCGAAAATGGATGAATAAAATAAATGCAAAAGAAATTGATTTTGTGAAGTTTTTGGACGGAAAACGGATTCCGTCGAAAATGGATGTATAAAATAAATGCAAAAGAAATTGATATTGTGAAGTTTTTTGACGAAAAACGGATTCCGTCGAAAATGGGTGAAAAAAATAAATGCAAAAGAAATGGATTTTGTGAAGTTTTTCGACGAAAATGGATTTCGTCGAAGATTTTTGACGAAAACGAATTCCGTCCAAAACGGATGAATAAAATAAATTTCAAAAGAAATTCATTTTGTGAAGTTTTTCGAAGGAAAAAGAATTTCGTCGAAAACTGATGAATAAAATAAATGCAAAAGAAATTGATTTTGTGAAGTTTTTAGACGGAAAATGGATTCCGTCGAAAATTGATGAATAAAATAAATGCAAAAGAAATTGATTTTGTGAAGTTTTTCGACGGAAAATGGATTCCGTCGAAGATTTTTGACGGAAAATGAATTTCGTCGAAAATGGATGAAATAAAATAAATGCAAAAGAAATGGATTTTGTGAAGTTTTTTGACAGAAAATGGATTCAGTCGAAAATGGATGAATAAAATAAATGCAAAAGAAATTGATATTGTGAAGTTTTTTGACGGTAAACAGATTCCGTCGAAAATGGATGAATAAAATAAATGCAAATGCAAATGATTTTGTGAAGTTTTTCGACGAAAATGGATTTCGTCGAAGAGTTTTGACGGAAAACGAATTCTGTCGAAAATGGATGAATAAAATAAATTGCAAAAGAAATTCATTTTGTGAAGTTTTTCGACGGAAAACGAATTCCGTCGAAAACTGATGAATAAAACAAATGCAAAAGAAATTCATTTTGTGAAGTTTTTCGACGAAAATGGACTTGCTCGAAGATTTTTGACGGAAAATGAATTCCGTCGAAAATGGATGAATAAAATAAATTGCAAAAGAAATTCATTTTGTGAAGTTTTTCGACGGAAAACGAATTCCGTCGAAAGCTGATGAGTAAAATAATTGCAAAAGAAATTGATTTTGTGAAGTTTTTCGAAGGAAAAAGAATTTCGTCGAAAACTGATGAATAAAATAAATGCAAAAGAAATTGATTTTGTGAAGTTTTTCAACGGAAAATGGATTCCGTCGAAAACTGATGAGTAAAATAAATGCAAAAGAAATTGATTTTGTAAAGTTTTTTGACGGAAAATGGATTCCGTCGAAAACTGATGAATAAAATAAATGCAAAAGAAATTGATTTTGTAAAGTTTTTCAACGGAAAATGGATTCTGTCGAAAACTGATGAGTAAAATAAATGCAAAATAAATTGATTTTGTGAAGTTTTTCGACGGAAAACGGATTCCGTCGAAAACTGATGAATAAAATAAATGCAAAAGAAATTGATTTTGTGAAGTTTTTCGACGGAAAATGGATTCCGTCGAAGATTTTTGACGGAAAATGGATTCCATCGAAAATGGATGAATAAAATAAAAGCAAAAGAAATTGATATTGTGAAGTTTTTTGACGAAAAACGAATTCCGTCGAAAATGGATGAATAAAATAAATGCAAAAGAAATTGATTTTGTGAAGTTTTTCGACGGAAAATGGATTCCGTCGAAGATTTTTGACCGAAAACGAATTCCATCGAATACGGATGAATAAAATAAATTACAAAAGAAATTCATTTTGTGAAGTTTTTCGATGGAAAAAGAATTTCGTCGAAAATTGATGAATAAAATAATTGCAAAAGAAATTGATTTTGTGAAGTTTTTAGACGGAAAATGGATTCTGTCGAAAACTGATGAATAAAATAAATGCAAAAGAAATGGATTTTCTGAAGTTTTTCGATGGAAAATGGATTTCGTCGAAAATGGATGAATAAAATAAATGCAAAAGAAATTGATTTTGTGAAGTTTTTGGACGGAAAACGGATTCCGTCGAAAATGGATGAATAAAATAAATGCAAAAGAAATTGATTTTGTGAAGTTTTTAGACGGAAAATGGATTCCGTCGAAAACTGATGAATAAAATAAATGCAAAAGAAATTGATTTTGTGAAGTTTTTCGATGGAAAATGGATTCCGTCAAAAATGGATGAATAAAATAAATGCAAAAAAAATTGATTTTGTGAAGTTTTTGGATAGAAAACGGATTCCGTCGAAAATGGATGAATAAAATAAATGCAAAAGAAATTGATATTGTGAAGTTTTTTGACAGAAAACGGATTCCGTCGAAAATGGATGAATAAAATAAATGCAAAAGAAGTTGATTTTGTGAAGTTTTTCGACGAAAACGGATTTCGTCGAAGATTTTTGACGGAAAACGAATTCCTTCGAAAACGGATGAATAAAATAAGTTACAAAAGAAATTCATTTTGTGATGTTTTTCGACGGAAAAAGAATTTCGTCGAAAACTGATGAATCAAATAATTGCAAAAGAAATTGCTTTTGTGAAGATTTTTGACGGAAAACGAATTCCGTCGAAAATGGGTGAAAAAAATAAATGCAAAAGAAATGGATTTTGTGAAGTTTTTCGACGAAAATGGATTTCGTCGAAGATTTTTTGACTGAAAACGAATTCCGTCCAAAACGGATGAATAAAATAAATTTCAAAAGAAATTCATTTTGTGAAGTTTTTCGAAGGAAAAAGAATTTCGTCGAAAACTGATGAATAAAATAAATGCAAAAGAAATTGATTTTGTGAAGTTTTTAGACGGAAAATGGATTCCGTCGAAAATTGAATAAAATAAATGCAAAAGAAATTGATTTTGTGAAGTTTTTGGACGGAAAACGGATTCCGTGGAAAATGGATGAATAAAATAAATGCAAAAGAAATTGATATTGTGAAGTTTTTTGGCAGAAAACGGATTCCGTCGAAAATGGATGAATAAAATAAATGCAAAAGAAATTGATTTTGTGAAGTTTTTCGACGAAAATGGATTTCGTCGAAGATTTTTGACGGAAAACGAATTCCGTTGAAAACGGATGAATAAAATAAGTTGCAAAAGAAATTCATTTTGTGAAGTTTTTCGACGGAAAAAGAATTTCGTCGAAAATGGATGAAATAAAATAAATGCAAAAGAAATGGATTTTGTGAAGTTTTTTGACAGAAAATGGATTCAGTCGAAAATGGATGAATAAAATAAATGCAAAAGAAATTGATATTGTGAAGTTTTTTGACGGGAAACAGATTCCGTCGAAAATGGATGAATAAAATAAATGCAAATGCAAATGATTTTGTGAAGTTTTTCAACGAAAATGGATTTCGTCGAAGAGTTTTGACGGAAAACGAATTCCGTCGAAAATGGATGAATAAAATAAATTGCAAAAGAAATTCATTTTGTGAAGTTTTTCGACGGAAAACGAATTCCGTCGAAAACTGATGAATAAAACAAATGCAAAAGAAATTCATTTTGTGAAGTTTTTCGACGAAAATGGACTTCGTCGAAGATTTTTGACGGAAAACGAATTCCGTCGAAAATGGAAGAATAAAATAAATTGCAAAAGAAATTCATTTTGTGAAGTTTTTCGACGGAAAACGAATTCCGTCGAAAGCTGATGAGTAAAATAATTGCAAAAGAAATTGATTTTGTGAAGTTTTTCGAAGGAAAAAGAATTTCGTCGAAAACTGATTAATAAAATAAATGCAAAAGAAATTGATTTTGTGAAGTTTTTCAACGGAAAATGGATTCCGTCGAAAACTGATGAGTAAAATAAATGCAAAAGAAATTGATTTTGTAAAGTTTTTTGACGGAAAATGGATTCCGTCGAAAACTGATGAATAAAATAAATGCAAAAGAAATTGATTTTGTAAAGTTTATCGACGGAAAATGGTTTCTGTCGAAGATTTTCGACGGAAAATGGATTCCGTCGAAAATGGATGAATAAAATAAATGCAAAAGAAATTGATTTTGTGAAGTTTTTGACGGAAAATGGATTCCGTCGAAAATGGGTGAATAAAATAAATGCAAAAGAAATTGATTTTGTGAAGTTTTTCGATGGAAAATGGATTCCGTCGAAAATGGATGAATAAAATAAATGCAAAAGAAATTGATTTTGTGAAGTTTTTGGACGGAAAACGGATTCCGTTGAAAATGGATGAATAAAATAAATGCAAAAGAAATTGATATTGTGAAGTTTTTTGACAGAAAACGGATTCCGTCGAAAATGGATGAATAAAATAAATGCAAAAGAAATTGATTTTGTGAAGTTTTTCGACGAAAATGGATTTCGTCGAAGATTTTTGACGGAAAACGAATTCCGTTGAAAACGGATGAATAAAATAAGTTGCAAAAGAAATTCATTTTGTGAAGTTTTTCGACGGAAAAAGAATTTCGTCGAAAACTGATGAATAAAATAATTGCAAAAGAAATTGATTTTGTGAAGTTTTTAGACGGAAAACGAATTCCGTCGAAAATGGATGAATAAAATAAATGCAAAAGAAATTGATTTTGTGAAGTTTTTGGACGGAAAACGGATTCCGTCGAAAATGGATGAATAAAATAAATGCAAAAGAAATTGATTTTGAGAAGTTTTTCGACGAAAATGGATTTCGTCGAAGATTTTTGATGGAAAAAGAATTCCGTCGAAAACGGATGAATAAAATAAATTGAAAAAGAAATTCATTTTGTGAAGCTTTTCGACGGAAAAAGAAATTCGTCGAAAACAGATGAATAAAATAAATGCAAAAGAAATTGATATTGTGAAGTTTTTTGTCAGAAAACGGATTCCGTCGAAAATGGATGAATAAAATAAATGCAAAAGAAATTGATTTTGTGAAGTTTTTCGACGAAAAAGGATTTCGTCGAAGATTTTTGACGGAAAACGAATTCCGTTGAAAACGGATGAATAAAATAAGTTGCAAAAGAAATTCATTTTGTGAAGTTTTTCGACGGAAAAAGAATTTCGTCGAAAACTGATGAATAAAATAAATGCAAAAGAAATTGATATTGTGAAGTTTTTTGACAGAAAACGGATTCCGTCGAAAATGGATGACTAAAATAAATGCAAAAGAAATTGATTTTGTGAAGTTTTTCGACGAAAATGGATTTCGTCGAAGATTTTTGACGGAAAACGAATTCTGTTGAAAACGGATGAATAAAATAAGTTGCAAAAGAAATTCATTTTGTGAAGTTTTTCAACGGAAAAAGAATTTCGTCGAAAACTGATGAATAAAATAATTGCAAAAGAAATTGATTTTGTGAAGTTTTTAGACGGAAAACGAATTCCGTCGAAAATGGATGAATAAAATAAATGCAAAAGAAATTGGTTTTGTGAAGTTTTTGGACGGAAAACGGATTCCGTCGAAAATGGATGAATAAAATAAATGCAAAAGAAATTGATTTTGTGAAGTTTTTCGACGAAAATGGATTTCGTCGAAGATTTTTGATGGAAAAAGAATTCCGTCGAAAACGGATGAATAAAATAAATTGCAAAAGAAATTCATTTTGTGAAGCTTTTCGACGGAAATAGAATTTCGTCGAAAACAGATGAATAAAATAAATGCAAAAGAAATTGATTTTGTGAAGTTTTTCGACGGAAAATGGATTCCGTCGAAGATTTTGGACGGAAAATGGATTCCATCGAAAATGGATGAATAAAATAAAAGCAAAAGAAATTGATATTGTGAATTTTTTTGACGAAAAACGGATTCCGTCGAAAATGGATGAATAAAATAAATGCAAAAGAAATTGATTTTGTGAAGTTTTTCGACGAAAATGGATTTCGTCGAAGATTTTTGACGGAAAACGAATTCCGTTGAAAACGGATGAATAAAATAAGTTGCAAAAGAAATTCATTTTGTGAAGTTTTTCAACGGAAAAAGAATTTCGTCGAAAACTGATGAATAAAATAATTGCAAAAGAAATTGATTTTGTGAAGTTTTTAGACGGAAAACGAATTCCGTCGAAAATGGATGAATAAAATAAATGCAAAAGAAATTGGTTTTGTGAAGTTTTTGGACGGAAAACGGATTCCGTCGAAAATGGATGAATAAAATAAATGCAAAAGAAATTGATTTTGTGAAGTTTTTCGACGAAAATGGATTTCGTCGAAGATTTTTGATGGAAAAAGAATTCCGTCGAAAACGGATGAATAAAATAAATTGCAAAAGAAATTCATTTTGTGAAGCTTTTCGACGGAAATAGAATTTCGTCGAAAACAGATGAATAAAATAAATGCAAAAGAAATTGATTTTGTGAAGTTTTTCGACGGAAAATGGATTCCGTCGAAGATTTTTGACGGAAAATGGATTCGGAAAATGGATTCCATCGAAAATGGATGAATAAAATAAAAGCAAAAGAAATTGATATTGTGAAGTTTTTGGACGGAAAACGGATTCCGTTGAAAATGGATGAATAAAATAAATGCAAAAGAAATTGATATTGTGAAGTTTTTTGACAGAAAACGGATTCCGTCGAAAATGGATGAATAAAATAAATGCAAAAGAAATTGATTTTGTGAAGTTTTTCGACGAAAATGGATTTCGTCGAAGATTTTTGACGGAAAACGAATTCCGTTGAAAACGGATGAATAAAATAAGTTGCAAAAGAAATTCATTTTGTGAAGTTTTTCGACGGAAAAAGAATTTCGTCGAAAACTGATGAATAAAATAATTGCAAAAGAAATTGATTTTGTGAAGTTTTTAGACGGAAAACGAATTCCGTCGAAAATGGATGAATAAAATAAATGCAAAAGAAATTGATTTTGTGAAGTTTTTGGACGGAAAACGGATTCCGTCGAAAATGGATGAATAAAATAAATGCAAAAGAAATTGATTTTGTGAAGTTTTTCGACGAAAATGGATTTCGTCGAAGATTTTTGATGGAAAAAGAATTCCGTCGAAAACGGATGAATAAAATAAATTGAAAAAGAAATTCATTTTGTGAAGCTTTTCGACGGAAAAAGAAATTCGTCGAAAACAGATGAATAAAATAAATGCAAAAGAAATTGATATTGTGAAGTTTTTTGTCAGAAAACGGATTCCGTCGAAAATGGATGAATAAAATAAATGCAAAAGAAATTGATTTTGTGAAGTTTTTCGACGAAAAAGGATTTCGTCGAAGATTTTTGACGGAAAACGAATTCCGTTGAAAACGGATGAATAAAATAAGTTGCAAAAGAAATTCATTTTGTGAAGTTTTTCGACGGAAAATGGATTCCGTCGAAAATGGATGAATAAAATAAATGCAAAAGAAATTGATATTGTGAAGTTTTTTGACAGAAAACGGATTCCGTCGAAAATGGATGAATAAAATAAATGCAAAAGAAATTCATTTTGTGAAGTTTTTCGACGAAAATGGATTTCGTCGAAGATTTTTGACGGAAAACGAATTCCGTTGAAAACGGATGAATAAAATAAGTTGCAAAAGAAATTCATTTTGTGAAGTTTTTCAACGGAAAAAGAATTTCGTCGAAAACTGATGAATAAAATAATTGCAAAAGAAATTGATTTTGTGAAGTTTTTAGACGGAAAACGAATTCCGTCGAAAATGGATGAATAAAATAAATGCAAAAGAAATTGGTTTTGTGAAGTTTTTGGACGGAAAACGGATTCCGTCGAAAATGGATGAATAAAATAAATGCAAAAGAAATTGATTTTGTGAAGTTTTTCGACGAAAATGGATTTCGTCGAAGATTTTTGATGGAAAAAGAATTCCGTCGAAAACGGATGAATAAAATAAATTGCAAAAGAAATTCATTTTGTGAAGCTTTTCGACGGAAATAGAATTTCGTCGAAAACAGATGAATAAAATAAATGCAAAAGAAATTGATTTTGTGAAGTTTTTCGACGGAAAACGGATTCCGTCGAAAACTGATGAATAAAATAAATGCAAAAGAAATTGATTTTGTGAAGTTTTTCGACGGAAAATGGATTCCGTCGAAGATTTTTGACGGAAAATGGATTCCATCGAAAATGGATGAATAAAATAAAAGCAAAAGAAATTGATATTGTGAATTTTTTTGACGAAAAACGGATTCCGTCGAAAATGGATGAATAAAATAAATGCAAAAGAAATTGATTTTGTGAAGTTTTTCGACGAAAATGGATTTCGTCGAAGATTTTTGACGGAAAACGAATTCCGTTGAAAACGGATGAATAAAATAAGTTGCAAAAGAAATTCATTTTGTGAAGTTTTTCAACGGAAAAAGAATTTCGTCGAAAACTGATGAATAAAATAATTGCAAAAGAAATTGATTTTGTGAAGTTTTTAGACGGAAAACGAATTCCGTCGAAAATGGATGAATAAAATAAATGCAAAAGAAATTGGTTTTGTGAAGTTTTTGGACGGAAAACGGATTCCGTCGAAAATGGATGAATAAAATAAATGCAAAAGAAATTGATTTTGTGAAGCTTTTCGACGGAAAAAGAAATTCGTCGAAAACTGATGAATAAAATAAATGCAAAAGAAATTGATTTTGTGAAGTTTTTCGACGGAAAATGGATTCCGTCGAAGATTTTTGACGGAAAATGGATTCCATCGAAAATGGATGAATAAAATAAAAGACAAAGAAATTGATATTGTGAATTTTTTTGACGAAAAACGGATTCCGTCGAAAATGGATGAATAAAATAAATGCAAAAGAAATTGATTTTGTGAAGTTTTTCGACGAAAATGGATTTCGTCGAACATTTTTGACCGAAAACGAATTCCATCGAATACGGATGAATAAAATAAATTGCAAAAGAAATTCATTTTGTGAAGTTTTTCGATGGAAAAAGAATTTCGTCGAAAACTGATGAATAAAATAATTGCAAAAGAAATTGATTTTGTGAAGTTTTTAGACGGAAAATGGATTCCGTCGAAAACTGATGAATAAAATAAATGCAAAAGAAATGGATTTTCTGAAGTTTTTCGATGGAAAATGGATTCCGTCGAAAATGGATGAATAAAATAAATGCAAAAGAAATTGATTTTGTGAAGTTTTTGGACGGAAAACGGATTCCGTCGAAAATGGATGAATAAAATAAATGCAAAAGAAATTGATTTTGCGAAATTTTTCGACGAAAATGTATTTCGTCGAAGATTTTTGATGGAAAAAGAATTCCGTCGAAAACGGATGAATAAAATAAATTGCAAAAGAAATTCATTTTGTGAAGCTTTTCGACGGAAAAAGAATTTCGTCGAAAATAGATGAATAAAATAAATGCAAAAGAAATTGATTATGTGAAGTTTTTCGACGGAAAACGGATTCCGTCGAAAACTGATGAATAAAATAAATGCAAAAGAAATTGATTTTGTGAAGTTTTCGACGGAAAATGGATTCCGTCGAAGATTTTTGACGAAAAATGGATTCCATCGAAAATGGATGAATAAAATAAAAGCAAAAGAAATTGATATTGTGAAGTTTTTTGACGAAAAACGGATTCCGTCGAAAATGGATGAATAAAATAAATGCAAAAGAAATTGATTTTGTGAAGTTTTTCGATGAAAATGGATTTCGTCGAAGATTTTTGACCGAAAACGAATTCCATCGAATACGGATGAATAAAATAAATTTCAAAAGAAATTCATTTTGTGAAGTTTTTCGATGGAAAACGAATCCCGTCGAAAACTGATGAATAAAATAAATGCAAAAGAAATTGATTTTCTAGTGTTTTTCGATGGAAAATGGATTCCGTCGAAAATGGATGAATAAAATAAATGCAAAAGAAATTGTTATTGTGAAGTTTTTTGACGAAAAACGGATTCCGTCGAAAATGGATGAATAAAATAAATGCAAAAGAAATTGATTTTGTGAAGTTTTTCGACGAAAATGGATTTCGTCGAAGATTTTTGACGGAAAACGAATTCCGTCGAAAACGGATGAATAAAATAAATTGCAAAAGAAATTCATTTTGTGAAGTTTTTCGAAGGAAAAAGAAATTCGTCGAAAACTGATGAATAAAATAAATGCAAAAGAAATTGATTTAGTGATGTTTTTCGACGTGAAATGGATTCCGTCGAAGATTTTTGACGGAAAATGAATTGCGTCGAAAATGGATGAATAAAATAAATGCAAAAGAAATTGATATAGTGAAGTTTTTTGACGGGAAACGGATTCCGTCGAAAATGGATGAATAAAATAAATGCAAAAGAAATTGATATTGTGAAGTTTTTTGACAGAAAACGGATTCCGTCGAAAATGGATGAATAAAATAAATGCAAAAGAAATTGATTTTGTGAAGTTTTTCGACGAAAATGGATTTCGTCGAAGATTTTTGACGGAAAACGAATTCTGTCGAAAACGCATGAATAAAATAAGTTGCAAAAGAAATTCATTTTGTGAAGTTTTTCGACGGATAAAGAATTTCGTCGAAAACTGATGAATAAAATAATTGCAAAAGAAATTGATTTTATGAAGTTTTTAGACGGAAAATGGATTCCGTCGAAAACTGATGAATAAAATAAATGCAAAAGAAATTGATTTTGTGAAGTTTTTCGACGGAAAATGGATTCCGTCGAAAATGGATGAATAAAATAAATGCAAAAGAAATGGATTTTGTGAAGTTTTTTGACAGAAAATGGATTCAGTCGAAAATGGATGAATAAAATAAATGCAAAAGAAATTGTTATTGCGAAGTTTTTTGACGGGAAACGGATTCCGTCGAAAATGGACGAATAAAATAAATGCAAAAGCAAATGATTTTGTGAAGTTTTTCGACGAAAATGGATTTCGTCGAATAGTTTTGACGGAAAATGAATTTCGTCGAAAATGGATGAATAAAATAAATTGCAAAAGAAATTCATTTTTTGAAGATTTTCGACGGAAAACAAATTCCGTCGAAAACTGATGAATAAAACAAATGCAAAAGTAATTGATTTTGTGAAGTTTTTCGTTGGAAAATGGATTCCGTCAAAAACTGATGAATAAAACAAATGCAAAAGAAATACATTTTGTGAAGTTTTTCGACGAAAATGGACTTCGTTGAAGATTTTTGACGGAAAACGAATTCCGTCGAAAATGGATGAATAAAATAAATTGCAAAAGAAATTGATTTTGTGAAGTTTTTCGACGGAAAACGAATTCCGTCGAAAGCTGATGAATAAAATAATTGCAAAAGAAATTGATTTTGTGAAGTTTTTCGACGGAAAAAGAATTCCGTCAAAAACTGATGAATAAAATAAATGCAAAAGTAATTGATTTTGTGAAGTTTTTCGACGGAAAACGGATTCCGTCGAAAACAGATGAATAAAATAAATGCAAAAGAAATTGATTTTGTGAAGTTTTTCGACGGAAAATGGATTCCGTCGAAGATTTTTGACGGAAAATGGATTCCATCGAAAATGGATGAATAAAATAAAAGCAAAAGAAATTGATATTGTGAAGTTTTTTGACGAAAATCGGATTCCGTCGAAAATGGATGAATAAAATAAATGCAAAAGAAATTGATTTTGTGAAGTTTTTCGACGAAAAAGGATTTCGTGGAAGATTTTTGACGGAAAACGAATTCCGTCGAAAACGGATGAATAAAATAAATTGCAAAAGAAATTCATTTTGTGAAGTTTTTGGACGGAAAACGGATTCCGTCGAAAATGGATGAATAAAATAAATGCAAAAGAAATTGATTTTGTGAAGTTTTTGGACGGAAAACGGATTCCGTCGAAAATGGATGAATAAAATAAATGCAAAAGAAATTGATTTTGTGAAGTTTTTCGACGAAAATGGATTTCGTCGATGATTTTGGATGGAAAAAGAATTCCGTCGAAACCGGATGAATAAAATAAATTGCAAAAGAAATTCATTTTGTGAAGCTTTTCGACGGAAAAAGAATTTCGTCGAAACCGATGAATAAAATAAATGCAAAAGAAATTGATTTTGTGAAGTTTTTCGACGGAAAACGGATTCCGTCGAAAACTGATGAATAAAATAAATGCAAAAGAAATCGATTTTGTGAAGTTTTTCGACGGAAAATGGATTCCGTCGAAGATTTTTGACGGAAAATGAATTTCGTCGAAAATGGATGAAATAAAATAAATGCAAAAGAAATGGATTTTGTGAAGTTTTTTGACAGAAAATGGATTTAGTCGAAAATGGATGAATAAAATAAATGCAAAAGCAAATGATTTTGTGAAGTTTTTCGACGAAAATGGATTTCGTCGAAGAGTTTTGACGGAAAACGAATTTCGTCGAAAATGGATGAATAAAATAAATTGCAAAAGAAATTCATTTTTTGTTTTCGACGGAAAACAAATTTTGATGAATAAAAAGTTTTTCGTTGGAAAATGAATGATGATGAATAAAACAAATGCAAAAGAAATTCATTTTGTGTAGTTTTTCGACGAAAATGGACTTCGTCGAAGATTTTTGACGGAAAACGAATTCCGTCGAAAATGGATGAATAAAATAAATTGCAAAAGAAATTCATTTTGTGAAGTTTTTCGACGGAAAACGAATTCCGTCGAAAGCTGATGAGTAAAATAATTGCAAAAGAAATTGATTTTGGGAAGTTTTTCGAAGGAAAAAGAATTTCATCGAAAACTGATGAATAAAATAAATGCAAAAGAAATTGATTTTGTGAAGTTTTTCAACGGAAAATGGATTCTGTCGAAAACTGATGAGTAAAATAAATGCAAAAGAAATTGATTTTGTAAAGTTTTTTGACGGAAAATGGATTCCGTCGAAAACTGATGAATAAAATAAATGCAAAAGAAATTGATTTTCTAAAGTTTATCGACGGAAAATGGTTTCCGTCGAAGATTTTCGACGGAAAATGGATTCCGTCGAAAATGGATGAATAAAATAAATGCAAAAGAAATTGATTTTGTGAAGTTTTTTGACGGAAAATGGATTCCGTCGAAAATGGGTGAATAAAATAAATGCAAAAGAAATTGATTTTGTGAAGTTTTTCGATGGAAAATGGATTCCGTCGAAAATGGATGAATAAAATAAATGCAAAAGAAATTGATTTTGTGAAGTTTTTGGACGGAAAACGGATTCCGTTGAAAATGGATGAATAAAATAAATGCAAAAGAAATTGATATTGTGAAGTTTTTTGACAGAAAACGGATTCCGTCGAAAATGGATGAATAAAATAAATGCAAAAGAAATTGATTTTGTGAAGTTTTTCGACGAAAATGGATTTCGTCGAAGATTTTTGACGGAAAACGAATTCCGTTGAAAACGGATGAATAAAATAAGTAGCAAAAGAAACTCATGTTGTGAAGTTTTTCGACGGAAAAAGAATTTCGTCGAAAACTGATGAATAAAATAATTACAAAAGAAATTGATTTTGTGAAGTTTTTAGACGGAAAACGAATTCCGTCGAAAATGGATGAATAAAATAAATGCAAAAGAAATTGATTTTGTGAAGTTTTTGGACGGAAAACGGATTCCGTCGAAAATGGATGAATAAAATAAATGCAAAAGAAATTGATTTTGTGAAGTTTTTCGACGAAAATGGATTTCGTCGAAGATTTTTGATGGAAAAATAATTCCGTCGAAAACGGATGAATAAAATAAATTGCAAAAGAAATTCATTTTGTGAAGCTTTTCGACGGAAAAAGAATTTCGTCGAAAACAGATGAATAAAATAAATGCAAAAGAAATTGATATTGTGAAGTTTTTTGACGGAAAACGGATTCCGTCGAAAATGGATGAATAAAATAAATGCAAAAGAAATTGATTTTGTGAAGTTTTTCGACGAAAATGGATTTCGTCGAAGATTTTTGACGGAAAACGAATTCCGTTGAAAACGGATGAATAAAATAAGTTGCAAAAGAAATTCATTTTGTGAAGTTTTTCGACGGAAAAAGAATTTCGTCGAAAACTGATGAATAAAATAAATGCAAAAGAAATTGATATTGTGAAGTTTTTTGACAGAAAACGGATTCCGTCGAAAATGGATGAATAAAATAAATGCAAAAGAAATTGATTTTGTGAAGTTTTTCGACGAAAATGGATTTCGTCGAAGATTTTTGACGGAAAACGAATTCCGTTGAAAACGGATGAATAAAATAAGTTGCAAAAGATATTCATTTTGTGAAGTTTTTCGACGGAAAAAGAATTTCGTCGAAAACTGATGAATAAAATAATTGCAAAAGAAATTGATTTTGTGAAGTTTTTAGACGGAAAACGAATTCCGTCGAAAATGGATGAATAAAATAAATGCAAAAGAAATTGATTTTGTGAAGTTTTTGGACGGAAAACGGATTCCGTCGAAAATGGATGAATAAAATAAATGCAAAAGAAATTGATTTTGTGAAGTTTTTCGACGAAAATGGATTTCGTCGAAGATTTTTGATGGAAAAAGAATTCCGTCGAAAACGGATGAATAAAATAAATTGCAAAAGAAATTCATTTTGTGAAGCTTTTCGACGGAAAAAGAATTTCGTCGAAAACAGATGAATAAAATAAATGCAAAAGAAATTGATTTTGTGAAGTTTTTCGATGGAAAACGGATTCCGTCGAAAACTGATGAATAAAATAAATGCAAAAGAAATTGATTTTGTGAAGTTTTTCGACGAAAAATGGATTCCGTCGAAGATTTTTGATGGAAAATGGATTCCATCAAAAATGGATGAATAAAATAAAAGCAAAAGAAATTGATATTGTGAAGTTTTTTGACGAAAAACGGATTCCGTCGAAAATGGATGAATAAAATAAATGCAAAAGAAATTGATTTTGTGAAGTTTTTCGACGAAAATGGATTTCGTCGAACATTTTTGACCGAAAACGAATTCCATCGAATACGGATGAATAAAATAAATTGCAAAAGGAATTGATTTTGTGAAGTTTTTGGACGGAAAACGGATTCCGTCGAAAATGGATGAATAAAATAAATGCAAAAGAAATTGATTTTGTGAAGTTTTTGGACGGAAAACGGATTCCGTCGAAAATGGATGAATAAAATAAATGCAAAAGAAGTTGATTTTGTGAAGTTTTTCGACGAAAATGGATTTCGTCGAAGATTTTTGATGGAAAAATAATTCCGTCGAAAACGGATGAATAAAATAAATTGCAAAAGAAATTCATTTTGTGAAGCTTTTCGACGGAAAAAGAATTTCGTCGAAAACAGATGAATAAAATAAATGCAAAAGAAATTGATTTTGTGAAGTTTTTCGACGGAAAACGGATTCCGTCGAAAACTGATGAATAAAATAAATGCAAAAGAAATTGATTTTGTGAAGTTTTTCGACGGAAAATGGATTCCGTCGAAGATTTTTGACGGAAAATGGATTCCATCGAAAATGGATGAATAAAATAAAAGCAAAAGAAATTGATATTGTGAAGTTTTTTGACGAAAAACGGATTCCGTCGAAAATGGATGAATAAAATAAATGCAAAAGAAATTGAATTTGTGAAGTTTTTCGATGAAAATGGATTTCGTCGAAGATTTTTGACCGAAAATGAATTCCATCGAATACGGATGAATAAAATAAATTGCAAAAGAAATTCATTTTGTGAAGTTTTTCGATGGAAAACGATTTCCGTCGAAAACTGATGAATAAAATAAATGCAAAAGAAATTGATTTTCTAGTGTTTTTCGATGGAAAATGGATTCCGTCGAAAATGGATGAATAAAATAAATGCAAAAGAAATTGCTATTGTGAAGTTTTTTGACGAAAAACGGATTCCGTCGAAAATGGATGAATAAAATAAATGCAAAAGAAATTGATTTTGTGAAGTTTTTCGAAGGAAAAAGAAATTCGTCGAAAACTGATGAATAAAATAAATGCAAAAGAAATTGATTTTGTGAAGTTTTTCGACGTGAAATGGATTCCGTCGAAGATTTTTGACGGAAAATGAATTGCGTCGAAAATGGATGAATAAAATAAATGCAAAAGAAATGGATTTTGTGAAGGTTTTTGACAGAAAATGGATTCCGTCGAAAATGGATGAATAAAATAAATGCAAAAGAAATTGATATAGTGAAGTTTTTTGACGGGAAACGGATTCCATCGAAAATGGATGAATTAAATAAATGCAAAAGAAATTGATATTGTGAAGTTTTTTGACAGAAAACGGATTCCGTCGAAAATGGATGAATAAAATAAATGCAAAAGAAATTGATTTTGTGAAGTTTTTCGACGAAAATGGATTTCGTCGAAGATTTTTGACGGAAAACGAATTCTGTCGAAAACGCATGAATAAAATAAGTTGCAAAAGAAATTCATTTTGTGATGGAAAAAGATTTTCGTCGAAAACTGATGAATAAAATAATTGCAAAAGAAATTGATTTTGTGAAGTTTTTAGACGGAAAATGGATTCCGTCGAAAACTGATGAATAAAATAAATGCAAAAGAAATTGATTTTGTGAAGTTTTTCGACGGATAATGGATTCCGTCGAAAATGGATGAATAAAATAAATGCAAAAGAAATGGATTTTGTGAAGTTTTTTGACAGAAAATGGATTCAGTCGAAAATGGATGAATAAAATAAATGCAAAAGAAATTGATATTGTGAAGTTTTTTGACGGGAAACGGATTCCGTCGAAAATGGACGAATAAAATAAATGAAAAAGAAATTGATTTTGTGAAGTTTTTGGACGGAAAACGGATTCCGTCGAAAATGGATGAATAAAATAAATGCAAAAGAAATTGATTTTGTGAAGTTTTTCGACGAAAATGGATTTCGTCGATGATTTTGGATGGAAAAAGAATTCCGTCGAAAACGGATGAATAAAATAAATTGCAAAAGAAATTCATTTTGTGAAGCTTTTCGACGGAAAAAGAATTTCGTCGAAACAGATGAATAAAATAAATGCAAAAGAAATTGATTTTGTGAAGTTTTTCGACGGAAAACGGATTCCGTCGAAAACTGATGAATAAAATAAATGCAAAAGAAATCGATTTTGTGAAGTTTTTCGACGGAAAATGGATTCCGTCGAAGATTTTTGACGGAGAATTGATTCCATCGAAAATGGATGAATAAAATAAAAGCAAAAGAAATTGATATTGTGAAGTTTTTTGACGAAAAACAGATTCCGTCGAAAATGGATGAATAAAATAAATGCAAAAGAAATTGATTTTGTGAAGTTTTTCAACGAAAAGGGATTTCGTCGAAGATTTTTGACCGAAAACGAATTCCATCGAATACGGATGAATAAAATAAATTGCAAAAGAAATTCATTTTGTGAAGTTTTTCGACGGAAAACGAATTCCGTCGAAAACTGATGAATAAAATAAATGCAAAAGAAATTGATTTTCTGAAGTTTTTCGATGGAAAATGGATTCCGTCGAAAATGGATGAATAAAATAAATGCAAAAGAAATTCATATTGTGAAGTTTTTTGACGAAAAACGGATTCCGTCGAAAATGGATGAATAAAATAAATGCAAAAGAAATGGATTTTCTGAAGTTTTTCGACGAAAATGGATTTCGTCGAAGATTTTGGACGAAAAACGAATTCCGTCGAAAACGGATGAATAAAATATATTGCAAAAGAAATTCATTTTGTGAAGTTTTTCGACGGAAAACGAATTCCGTCGAAAGCTGATGAATAAAATAATTGCAAAAGAAATTCATTTTGTGAAGTTTTTCGACGGAAAAAGAATTTCGTCGAAAACTGATGAATAAAATAAATGCAAAAGAAATTGATTTTGTGAAGTTTTTCGACGGAAAATAGGTTCCGTCGCAGATTTATGACGGAAAATGGATTCCGTCGAAAATGGATGAATAAAATAAATGCAAAAGAAATTGATTTTGTGATGTTTTTCGACGAAAAGGGATTTCGTCGAAGATTTTTGACCGAAAATGAATTCCATCGAATACGGATGAATAAAATAAATTGCAAAAGAAATTCATTTTGTGAAGTTTTTCGACGGAAAACGGATTCCGTCGAAAACTGATGAATAAAATAAATGCAAAAGAAATTGATTTTGTGAAGTTTTTCGACGGAAAATGGATTCCGTCGAAGATTTTTGACGGAAAATGGATTCCATCGAAAATGGATGAATAAAATAAAAGCAAAAGAAATTGATATTGTGAAGTTTTTTGACGAAAAACGGATTCCGTCGAAAATGGATGAATAAAATAAATGCAAAAGAAATTGATTTTGTGAAGTTTTTCGATGAAAATGGATTTCGTCGAAGATTTTTGACCGAAAACGAATTCCATCGAATACGGATGAATAAAATAAATTGCAAAAGAAATTCATTTTGTGAAGTTTTTCGATGGAAAACGAATTCCGTCGAAAACTGATGAATAAAATAAATGCAAAAGAAATTGATTTTCTAGTGTTTTTCGATGGAAAATGGATTCCGTCGAAAATGGATGAATAAAATAAATGCAAAAGAAATTGCTATTGTGAAGTTTTTTGACGAAAAACGGATTCCGTCGAAAATGGATGAGTAAAATAAATGCAAAAGAAATTGATTTTGTGAAGTTTTTCGAAGGAAAAAGAAATTCGTCGAAAACTGATGAATAAAATAAATGCAAAAGAAATTGATTTTGTGAAGTTTTTCGACGTGAAATGGATTCCGTCGAAGATTTTTGACGGAAAATGAATTGCGTCGCAAATGGATGAATAAAATAAATGCAAAAGAAATGGATTTTGTGAAGGTTTTTGACAGAAAATGGATTCCGTCGAAAATGGATGAATAAAATAAATGCAAAAGAAATTGATATAGTGAAGTTTTTTGACGGGAAACGGATTCCGTCGAAAATGGATGAATAAAATAAATGCAAAAGAAATTGATATTGTGAAGTTTTTTGACGGAAAACGGATTCCGTCGAAAATGGATGAATAAAATAAATGCAAAAGAAATTGATTTTGTGAAGTTTTTCGACGAAAATGGATTTCGTCGAAGATTTTTGACGGAAAACGAATTCTGTCGAAAACGCATGAATAAAATAAGTTGCAAAAGAAATTCATTTTGTGAAGTTTTTCGATGGAAAAAGAATTTCGTCGAAAACTGATGAATAAAATAATTGCAAAAGAAATTGATTTTGTGAAGTTTTTAGACGGAAGATGGATTCCGTCGAAAACTGATGAATAAAATAAATGCAAAAGAAATTGATTTTGTGAAGTTTTTCGACGGAAAATGGATTCCGTCGAAAATGGATGAATAAAATAAATGCAAAAGAAATGGATTTTGTGAAGTTTTTTGACAGAAAATGGATTCAGTCGAAAATGGATGAATAAAATAAATGCAAAAGAAATTGATATTGTGAAGTTTTTTGACGGGAAACGGATTCCGTCAAAAATGGACGAATAAAATAAATGCAAAAGCAAATGATTTTGTGAAGTTTTTCGACGAAAATGGATTTCGTCAAATAGTTTTGACAGAAAACGAATTCCGTCGAAAATGGATGAATAAAATAAATTGCAAAAGAAATTCACTTTTTGAAGATTTTCGACGGAAAACGAATTCCGTCGAAAACTGATGAAAAAAACAAATGCAAAAGTAATTGATTTTGTGAAGTTTTTCGTTAGAAAATGGATTCCGTCAAAAACTGATGAATAAAACAAATGCAAAAGAAGTACATTTTGTGAAGTTTTTCGACGAAAATGGACTTCGTTGAAGATTTTTGACGGAAAACGAATTCCGTCGAAAATGGATGAATAAAATAAATTGCAAAAGAAATTGATTTTGTGAAGTTTTTCGACGGAAAACGAATTTCGTCGAAAGCTGATGAATAAAATAATTGCAAAAGAAATTGATTTTGTGAAGTTTTTCGGCGGAAAAAGAATTTCGTCAAAAACTGATGAATAAAATAAATGCAAAAGTAATTGATTTTGTGAAGTTTTTCGACGGAAAACGGATTCCGTCGAAAACTGATGAATAAAATAAATGCAAAAGAAATTGATTTTGTGAAGTTTTTCGACGGAAAATGGATTCCGTCGAAGATTTTTGACGGAAAATGGATTCCATCGAAAATGGATGAATAAAATAAAAGCAAAAGAAATTGATATTGTGAAGTTTT
Organism: Gastrolobium villosum; assembly: GCA_032173675.1. NCBI lineage: Eukaryota > Viridiplantae > Streptophyta > Magnoliopsida > Fabales > Fabaceae > Gastrolobium > Gastrolobium villosum. The sequence continues at coordinate 17,173 of JAVKPL010013546.1, read as the reverse complement.
TTGACGAAAAACGGATTCCGTCGAAAATGGATGAATAAAATAAATACAAAAGAAATTGATTTTGTGAAGTTTTCGACGAAAAAGGATTTCGTCGAAGATTTTTGCCGGAAAACGAATTCCGTCGAAAACGGATGAATAAAATAAATTGCAAAAGAAATTCATTTTGTGAAGTTTTTGGACGGAAAACGGATTCCGTCGAAAATGGATGAATAAAATAAATGCAAAAGAAATTGATTTTGTGAAGTTTTTGGACGGAAAACGGATTCCGTCGAAAATGGATGAATAAAATAAATGCAAAAGAAATTGATTTTGTGAAGTTTTTCGACGAAAATGGATTTCGTCGATGATTTTGGATGGAAAAAGAATTCCGTCGAAAACGGATGAATAAAATAAATTGCAAAAGAAATTCATTTTGTGAATCTTTTCGACGGAAAAAGAATTTCGTCGAAACAGATGAATAAAATAAATGCAAAAGAAATTGATTTTGTGAAGTTTTTCGACGGAAAACGGATTCCGTCGAAAACTGATGAATAAAATAAATGCAAAAGAAATCGATTTTGTGAAGTTTTTCGACGGAAAATGGATTCCGTCGAAGATTTTTGACGGAAAATTGATTCCATCGAAAATGGATGAATAAAATAAATGCAAAAGAAATTGATTTTGTGAAGTTTTTCAATGAAAAGGGATTTCGTCGAAGATTTTTGACCGAAAACGAATTCCATCGAATACGGATGAATAAAATAAATTGCAAAAGAAATTCATTTTGTGAAGTTTTTCGACGGAAAACGAATTCCGTCGAAAACTGATGAATAAAATAAATGCAAAAGAAATTGATTTTCTGAAGTTTTTCGATGGAAAATGGATTCCGTCGAAAATGGATGAATAAAATAAATGCAAAAGAAATTGATTTTGTGAAGTTTTTCGACGGAAAATGGATTCTGTAGAAGATTTTTGATTGAAAATGGATTCCGTCGAAGATTTTTGACGGAAAATGAATTCCATCGAAAACGGATGAATAAAATAAATGCAAAAGAATTTGATTTTGTGAAGTTTTTAGACAAAAAATGGAAATTCTTCGAAGATTTTTGATGGAAAATGTATTCCGTCGAAAATGGATGAATAAAATTAATGCAAAAGAAATTTATTTTGTGACGTTTTTCGACGGAAAACGAATTCCGTCGAAAATGGATTAATAAAATAAATGCAAAAGAAATTGATTTTGTGAAGTTTTTCGACGGAAAATGAATTCCGTCGAAAACGGATGAAAAAGATAAATGGAAATGAAATACATTTTGTGAAGTTTTTTGACGGAAAATGGATTCCGTCAAAAATGGATGAATAAAATAAATGCAAAAGAAATTGATTTTGTGTTGTTTTTCGAAGGAAAATGGATTCCGTTGAAAACGGATGAATAAAATTAATGGAAAAGAAATTGATTTTGTGAAGTTTCTCGACGCAAAACGAAATCCGTCGAAGATTTTTTATGGAAAACGAATCCCGTCGAAAACAGATGAATAAAATATATTGGAAAATATTTTGATTTTGTAAAGTTTTTCGAAGGAAAATGGATTCCGTCGAAAATGGCTGAATAAAATAAATGCAAAAGAAATTGATTTTGTGAAGATTTTCGACGGAAAATGGATTCCGTTGAAGAATTTTGACGGAAAATGGATTCCGTAGAATATTTTTGACGAAAAATGGATTCCGTCGAAGATTTTTGACGGAAAATGAATTCCATTGAAAACGGATGAATAAAATAAATGCAAAAGAAGTTGATTTTATGAAGTTTTTCTTCGGATAATGGATTCTGTCGAAGATTTTTGGCGAAAAATAAATTCCTTCGAAAATGGATGAATAAAATAAATGCAAAAGAAGTTGATTTTAAGAAGTTTTTCGACGAAAAATGGATTCCGTCGAAGATTTTTGACGAAAAATGTATTCCGTCGAAAACGGATGAATAAAATAAATGCAAAAGAAATTGATTTTGTGAAGATTTTCGACGGAAAATGGATTCCGTCGAAGAATTTTGACAGAAAATGAATTCTGTCGAAGATTTTTTACGGAAAATGAATTCCGTCGAAAATGGATGAATAAAATAAATGCAAAAGAATTTGATTTTGTGAAGTTTTTCGACGGAAAATGGATTTCGTCGAAGATTTTTGATAGAAAATGTATTCCGTCGAAAATGAATGAATTAAATTAGTGCAAAAGAAATTTATTTTGTGAAGTTTTTCAACGTAAAATGAATTCCTTCGAACATGGATTAATAAAGTAAATGTAAAAGAAATTGATTTTTTGAAGTTTTTCGACGAAAAATGGATTCCGGAGAAGATTTTTGATGGAAAATGGATTCCGTCGAAGATTTTTGACGGAAAATGAATTCCGTCGAAAACGGATGAATAAAATAAATGCAAAAGAAATTGATTTTGGGATGTTTTTCGACGGAAAATGGATTCCGTCAAAGATTTTTGACGGAAAATGAATTCCATCGAAAACGGATGAATAAAATAAATGCAAAAGAAATTGATATTGTGATGTTTTTCGACGGAAAATGGATTCCGTCGAAGATTTTTGACGTCAAATGAATTCCGTCGAAAATGGATGAATATAATAAATGCAAAAGAAGTTGATTTTATGAAGTTTTTCGACGCAAAATGGATTCCGTCGGAGATTTTTGACGAAAAATGTATTCCGTCGAAAACGGATGAATAAAATAAATGCAAAAGAAATTGATTTTGTGAAGATTTTCGACGGAAAATGGATTCCGTCGAAGAATTTTGACGGAAAATGGATTCCGTCGAATATTTTTTACGGAAAATGGATTTCGTCGAAGATTTTGGACGGAAAATGAATTCCATCGAAAACGGATGAATAAAATAAATGCAAAAGAAATTGATTTTGTGAAGTTTTTCGACGGAAAATAGATTCTGTCGAAGATTTTCGAAGAAAAATAAATTCCGTCAAAAATGGATGAATAAAATAAATGCAAAGGAAATTTATTTTGTAAGTTTTCCTACGGAAAATGGATTCCGTTGAAGATTTTTGACGGAAAATGTATTCCGTCGAAAATGGATGAATTAAATTAATGCAAAAGAAATTTATTTTGTGAAGTTTTTCGACGGAAATTGAATTCCGTCGAAAATGGATGAATAAACTAAATGCAAAAGAAATTGATATTGTGAAATTTTTAGATGGAAAACGGATTCCGTCGAAAATGGATGAAAAAAATAAATGCAAAAGAAATTGATTTTATGAAAATTTTCGACGAAAAATGGATTCTGTCGAAGATTTTTGACGGAAAATGAATTCCGTTGAAAATGGATGAATAAAATAAATGCAAAAGAAATTGATTTTATTAATTTTTCGACGAAAATTGGATTTCGATGAAGATTACGCAAAATGCATTCCGTCGAAAACGGATGAATAAAATAAATGCAAAAGAAATTAATTTTGTGAAGTTTTTCGACGGAAAATGGATTCCGTAGAATATTTTTGACGGAAAATGGATTTCGTCGAAGATTTTTGACGGAAAATGAATTCCATCGAAAATGGATGAATAAAATAAATGCAAAAGAAATTGATTTTGTGAAGTTTTTTGACGTAAAATGGATTCTGTCGAAGATTTTTTACGGAAAACGAATTCCGTCGAAAATGGATGAATAAAATAAATGCAAAATAAATTGATTTTGTGAAGTTTTTCGACGGAAAATGGATTCCGTCGAAGATTTTTGATAGAAAATGTATTCCGTCGAAAATGAATGAATTAAATTAGGGCAAAAGAAATTTATTTTGTGAAGTTTTTCAACGGAAAATGAATTCCGTCGAACATGGATTAATAAAGTAAATGTAAAAGAAATTGATTTTTTGAAGTTTTTCGACGAAAAATGGATTCCGTAGAAGATTTTTGATGGAAAATGGATTCCGTCGAAGATTTTTGACGGAAAATGAATTCCGTCGAAAAAGGATGAATAAAATAAATGCAAAAGAAATTGATTTTGGGAAGTTTTTCGACGGAAAAAGGATTCCGTCAAAGATTTTTGACGGAAAATGAATTCCATCGAAAACGGATGAATAAAATAAATGCAAAAGAAATTGATTTTGTGAAATTTTTCGACGGAAAATGGATTCCGTCGAAGATTTTTGACATAAAATGAATTCCGTCTAAAATGGATGAATATAATAAATGTAAAAGAAATTGATTTTGTGAAGTTTTTGGACGGAAAACAAATTCCGTTGAAAACGGATGAATAAAATAAATGCAAAAGAAATTGATTTTATGAGGTTTTTCGACGAAAAATGGATTCCGTCGAAAACGGATGAATAAAATAAATGCAAAAGAAATTAATTTTGTGAAGTTTTTCGACGGAAAAAGAATTTCGTCGAAAACGGAATAATAAAGTAAATGCAAAAGAAATTGATTTTTTGAAGTTTTTCGACGGAAAATGGATTCCGTAGAAGATTTTTAATGGAAAATGGATTCCGTCGAAGATTTTTGACGGAAAATGTATTCCGTCGAAAAAGGATGAATAAAATAAATGCAAAAGAAATTGATTTTGGGAAGTTTTTCGACGGAAAAAGGATTCCGTCAAAGATTTTTGACGGAAAATGAATTCCATCGAAAACGGATGAATAAAATAAATGCAAAAGAAATTGATTTTGTGAAGTTTTTCGACGGAAAATGGATTCCGTCGAAGATTTTTGACATAAAATGAATTCCGTCGAAAATGGATGAATATAATAAATGTAAAAGAAATTGATTTTGTGAAGTTTTTGGACGGAAAACAAATTCCGTTGAAAACGGATGAATAAAATAAATGCAAAAGAAATTGATTTTATGAGGTTTTTCGACGAAAAATGGATTCCGTCGAAAATGGATGATTAAAATAAATGCATAAGAAATTGATTTTGTGAATTTTTTCGACGGAAAAAGAATTTCGTCGAAAACGGAATAATAAAATAAATGCAAAAGAAATTGATTTTTTGAAGTTTTTCTACGGAAAATGGATTCCGTAGAATATTTTTGATGGAAAATGGATTCCGTCGAAGATTTTTCGACAAAAAATTAATTCCGTCGAAAACTGATGAATAAAATAAATGCAAAAGAAATGGACTTTATGAAGTTTTTTGACGAAAAATGGATTCCGTTGAAGATTTTTGACGAAAAATGTTTTCCGTCGAAAACGGATTAATAAAATAAAAGCAAAAGAAATTGATTTTGTGAAGATTTTTGACGGAAAATGAATTCCGTCGAAAACGGATGAATAAAATAAATGCAAAAGAAATTGATTTTGTGAAGTTTTTCGACGGAAAATGGATACCGTCGAAGATTTTTGACAGAAAATTAATTCCGTAAAAATGGATGAATAAAATAAATGCAAAAGAAATTGATTTTATGAAAATTTTCGACGAAAAATGGATTTCGTCGAAGATTTTTGACAAAAAAAGTATTCCATCGAAAACGGTTGACTAAAATAAATACAAAAGAAATTGATTTTGTGAATTTTTTCGATGGAAAATAGATTCCGTCGAAGATTTTTTATGAAGTTTTTCGACGGAAAATGATTTCCGTCGAAAATGGATGAATAAAATAAATGCAAAAGAAATTGATTTTATAAAGTTTTTCGACGAAAAATGCATCCCGTCGAAAATTTTTGACGAAAAATGTATTCCGTCGAAAACGGATTAATAAAATAAATGCAAAAGAAATTGATTTTGTGAAGATTTTTTTTGACGACGGATTTTTGACGAAAAATGAATTTTTGACGGAAAAAATGTTCCGTCGAAAACGGATGAATAAAATAAATGCAAAAGAAATTGATTTTGTGATGTTTTTCGACGGAAAATGGATTCCGTCGAAGATTTTTGACGGAAAATGAATTCCGTCGAAAATGGATGAATAAAATAAATGCAAAAGAAATTAATTTTATGAAAATTTTCGACGAAAAATGGATTCCGTCGAAGATTTTTGACGAAAAAAGTATTCCATCGAAAACGGATGACTAAAATAAATACAAAAGAAATTGATTATGTGAAGTTTTTCGACTGAAAAAGAATTTCATCGAAAATGGATTAATAAAATAAATACAAAGGAAATTGATTTTGTGAGTTTTTCGACGGAAAATGGATTCCGTCGAAGATTTTTGACGGAAAATGTATTCCGTTGAAAATGGATGAATTAAATTAATGCAAAAGAAATTTATTTTGTGAAGTTTTTCGACGGAAAATGAATGCCGTCGAAAATGGATGAATAAAATAAATGCAAAAGAAATTGATATTGTGAAATTTTTCGATGGAAAACGGATTCCGAAGAAAATGGATGAATAAAATAAATGCAAAAGAAATTGATTTTATGAAGTTTTTCGACGGAAAATGGATTCCGTCGAAGATTTTTGACGGAAAATGAATTCCGTTGAAAATGGATGAATAAAATAAATGCAAAAGAAATTGATTTTTTTAATTTTTCGACGAAAAATGTATTCCGTTGAAGATTTTTGACGAAAAATGTATTCCGTCGAAAACGGATGAATAAAATAAATGCAAAAGAAATTGATTTTGAGAAGTTTTTCGACGGAAAATGGATTCCGTAGAAGATTTTTGACGGAAAATGGATTCCGTCGAAGATTTTTGACTGAAAATAAATTCCATCAAAAACGGATGATTAAAATAAATGCAAAAGAAATTGATTTTGTGAAGTTTTTCAACGGAAAATGGATTCCGTCGAAGATTTGTGACGGAAAATGAATTCCGTCGGAAATAGAAATAAAATAAATGCTAAAGAAATCGATTTTGTGAAGTTTTACGACTGAAAATGGATTCCGTCGAAGATTTTTGACGAAAAATGAATCCGTCGAAAATGGATGAATAAAATAAATGCAAAAGAAATTGATTTTGTGAAGTTTTTCGACAGAAAATAGATTCTGTCGAAGATTTTTGACGGAAAATGAATTCCGTTGAAAATGGATGAATATAATAAATGCAAAAGAAATTGATTTTGTGAAGTTTTTGGACGGAAAACAAATTCCGTTGAAAACGGATGAATAAAATAAATGCAAAAGAAATTGATTTTATGAGGTTTTTCGACGAAAAATGTATTCCGTCGAAGATTTTTGACGAAAAATGTATTCCGTCGAAACGGATGAATAAAATAAATGCAAAAGAAATTAATTTTGTGAAGTTTTTCGACGGAAAAAGAATTTCGTCGAAAACGGAATAATAAAATAAATGCAAAAGAAATTGATTTTTTGAAGTTTTTCGACGAAAAATGGATTCCGTAGAAGATTTTTATGGAAAATGGATTCCGTCGAAGATTTTTGACGGAAAATGAATTTCGTCGAAAACGGATGAATAAAATAAATGCAAAAGAAATTGATTTTAGGAAATTTTTCGACGGAAAATGGATTCCGTCAAAGATTTTTGACGGAAAATGAATTCCATCGAAAACGGATGAATAAAATAAATGCAAAAGAAATTGATTTTGTGAAGTTTTTCGACGGAAAATGGATTCCGTCGAAGATTTTTGACGTAAAATGAATTCCGTCGAAAATGGATGAATATAATAAATGCAAAAGAAATTGATTTTGTGAAGTTTTTGGACGGAAAACAAATTCCGTTGAAAACGGATGAATAAAATAAATGCAAAAGAAATTGATTTTATGAGGTTTTTCGACGAAAAAAGGATTCCGTCGAAGATTTTCGACGAAAAATGTATACCGTCGAAAACGGATGATTAAAATAAATGCAAAAGAAATTGATTTTGTGAAGTTTTTCAACGGAAAAAGAATTTCGTCGAACACGGAATAATAAAATAAATGCAAAAGAAATTGATTTTTTGAAGTTTTTCGACGGAAAAGGGATTCCATAGAAGATTTTTGATGGAAAATGGATTCCGTCGAAGATTTTTAACGGAAAATGAATTCCGTCGAAAACTGATGAATAAAATAAATGCAAAAGAAATGGACTTTATGAAGTTTTTCGATGAAAAATGGATTCCGTTGAAGATTTTTGACGAAAAATGTTTTCCGTCGAAAACGGATTAATAAAATAAAAGCAAAAGAAATTGATTTTGTGAAGATTTTTGACGGAAAATGAATTCCGTCGAAAACGGATGAATAAAATAAATGCAAAAGAAATTGATTTTGTGAAGTTTTTCGACGGAAAATGGATACCGTCGAAGATTTTTGACAGAAAATTAATTCCGTAAAAAATGGATGAATAAAAGAAATGCAAAAGAAATTGATTTTTTGAAGTTTTTCGACGAAAAATGGATTCGGTCGAAGATTTTTGACGAAAATTGTATTCCGTCGAAAATGGATGACTTAAATATATGCAAAAGAAATTGATTTTGTGAAGTTTTTCGACGGAAAATGGATTCCATCGAAGATTTTTGACGGAAAATGAATTCGGTCGAAAATGGATGAATAAAATAAATGCAAAAGAAATTGATTTTGTGAAGTTTTTCGACGGAAAATGGATTCCATAGAAGATTTTTGACGGAAAATGGATTCCGTCGAAGATTTTTGACGGAAAATGAATTCCATCGAAAATGGATGAATAAAATAAATGCAAAAGAAATTGATTTTATGAAGATTTTCGACGCAAAATGGATTCCGTCGAAGATTTTTGACGGAAAATGAATTCGGTCGAAAATGGATGAATAAAATAAATGCAAAAGAAATTGATTTTGTGAAGTTTTTCGACGGAAAATGGATTCCGTAGAAGATTTTTGACGGAAAATGGATTCCGTCGAAGATTTTTGACGGAAAATGAATTCTATCGAAAATGGATGATTAAAATAAATGCAAAAGAAATTGATTTTGTGAAGTTTTTCGACGGAAAATGGATTTCGTCGAAGATTTTGGACGGAAAATGAATTCCGTCGAAAATGGATGAATAAAATAAATGCAAAAGAAATTGATTTTATGAAGTTTATCGATGAAAAATGGATTCCGTCGAAGATTTTTGACGAAAAATGTATTCCGTCGAAAATGGATGAATAAAATAATTGCAAAAGAAATTGATTTTGTGAAGTTTTACGACGGAAAAAGAATTGCGTCGAAAACGGATTAATAAAATAAATGCAAAAGAAATTGATTTTGTGAGATTTTTCGACGGAAAATGCATTCCGTCGAAAATGGATGAATATAATAAATGTAAAAGAAATTGATTTTGTGAAGTTTTTGGACGGAAAACAAATTCCGTTGAAAACGGATGAATAAAATAAATGCAAAAGAAATTGATTTTATGAGGTTTTTCGACGAAAAATGGATTCCATCGAAAACGGATGAATAAAATAAATGCAAAAGAAATTAATTTTGTGAAGTTTTTCGACGGAAAAAGAATTTCGTCGAAAACGGAATAATAAAGTAAATGCAAAAGAAATTGATTTTTTGAAGTTTTTCGACGGAAAATGGATTCCGTAGAAGATTTTTAATGGAAAATGGATTCCGTCGAAGATTTTTGACGGAAAATGAATTCCGTCGAATACGGATGAATAAAATAAATGCAAAAGAAATTGATTTTGGGAAGTTTTTTGTAACGCCCTCCCTTGTATGCATCCAAGAGAGTCGTTTGCTAAGCGGAATTAGAGTCTTTAACGTCACATAGACTAACAGAGGTTCTTATACTAAGTACAAATCCGTAGGACGTTTCAAAATTCTTATGACTTCTGTTTGGACGATAAAAAATATTTCAAGTGATTTAGAAAGAGCACGTTGTGAGCTTCGCGTGCATATAAAATAATAGAAAATCGGAGTTCGTTTGCTCATAAAAACACCACCCGTAAGGTGCACTGTAAAAATTTCAGCACTTAAATTCTTTTCACAAACGTTTTCAAAACAGCCGCTGTTCATAAAAGTTCAAGGTAAAATAAAGGTGATAAAGTCTACAGTCATCCAAGAGAATCAAAATATTAAACATTACAGTCATCCATCAATCAAACATCAACAATACAAGTCCATTCATCAGCAAGCAACAGCAAACATCACGTCTTCAAATGCTTTTACGTCCTCCTGCCATTTAGGAAAACAGCAGCCCCGAAGGGGTGAGAAAAATCCCAGTAGTGTGGCAACAAAACCAATAATATAACAGTATTAACTAGGCACAAAATCATAAACAGTCACTTCAACATATCCTTGTTCCTTTTCCTTTTTCCTTTTCATCATATTCATATATATTGCGTTTATAACGCCTTTCCTTTTCATCATATTCATATATTGCGTATATAACGCCTTTCCTTTGCGCTTTTAGCACCGTCGTGCGCGCACTTCACAGTGGAATCAATATATACCTGGCACCTGAGCTCCCTGTGGATTCCAACTGTGGGCCTATGCGGACTGATGCCAAGTGTCCCATACCCCGGTACCTTGGGGATGCCTATATGATGCTTGCTCAAACACATGGTCCTGTACATAACTATTCTAAAACAAGGCCTATATGATCTTGGTACATGCATGCCATGCTATGCTTTCACACACCAAACGTACAAAAATGCGGTATGATGTAAGGTGCATGCTTATATACCTTTCATATAGCCATCACGGAACATATACTTTTCATATGCGTTATGCTGCCACATAACGTCTTTACCTCATAATCATATAGCCATCACGGCACATTTCCATAGCCATCACGGCACATTATTGGCAGTTTCCTTTCATCATAAGGAACATAATACTTTTACAGAATATGGAGCATCATGTCACAACTTTATACCAGTAGTCAATAGTCACCTTAGGTAATATCGCCTGACACTTACCTTGTGTGCCTTAAACAATACCAAACAGCAGCAGCGCACCTAAATCAATTACAACCAATCATTTACAGTGGCGATTTACAGCAGAAACAGTGAGCATACAGGAGCATTTTACAGTGGAAACAGTGAGCATACAGCAGTGTTTTACAGCAGAAAAACAGTGAGCATACAGCAGCGTTTTACAGCAGAAAACAGTGACATTTGTTCTTAAAACAGTGAGCAGAAAACAGTGAGCTGTTCTTTAAAACAGTGAGCCGAAAACAGTGACGTTTCCCTTAAAAACAGTGGGTAGAAACAGTGACGTTTTACTTAAAAACAGTGGACAGAAACAGTGACGTTTTACTTAAAAATAGTGGACAGAAACAGTGACGTTTTACAGCAGAAAAACAGTAGCACCTTACAGCAGAACAGTGAACGTTTTCAAACAGAAACAGTGGCATTTTGGACATCAAAACAGTGGCAGAAATAGTGGCATCAAACAGTGGCATTTTGAACGTTAAAACAGTGACATAGACAGTGGCATTTGGACATCAAAACAGTGGCATAAGTAGTGTTATTTGCACATCAAAACAGTGGCATGAATGGTAACATTTGATCATTAAAACAGTGACATTAGTGGTGATTTTTGAACATTGAAACAGTGGCATAATTGGTGGTTTTCGGACATCCAAAACAGTGGTATAAAGAGTAGTGTTTGAACATCAATATGGTGGTCATTTTATGCAGAAACAGTGGCACATAAAGCACTAAAACAGTGAGCATTTGTGTGCAGAAACAGTGGCATGTGAGGCACTAAAACAGTGAGTATTGTGTGCAGAAACAGTGGCATATGCATCCTCAAAACAGTGGTAGATTCATTCCAAAACAGTGGCATTAAATGGGTGATCTTGTGAAACCGAAACAGTGACATTCTTAGCCTCAAAACAGTGGCACATTCCTACATAAACAATGGCATATTTCTCCTCAAAACAGTGGCACATTCATACATGAACAGTGGCTTATATCTTAAGCATAACCATGAGACTTTCATTCCATAACTTATGCATACAAATCATCATAAAATAGCTCCATCCTTATACTTTTACCATGTTCAATCATGAATCCAATACAAGGCAGAATCAAGGAGACATTCAAACACACACATGGTTACACACAATGAAAGAGGTCTAAGTTCTAGGCTTACCTCTTGTAGCACACACTTCTTGGTCAAGGATTACACCACACCTTCTAGTTTTGCTACACAACAAGTCCACCCTTCCTAGGAGATGATCTATGCGCACTCAATGGTGAGGAGGAACAATCTTAGACAGCTTCTAATGGTGAGGAATTCGGCTGGATAGTGATGGAATGAGGAGGAAACTTACACTTCACTTGGTGTATAGGCCACGGTTGGATGGTGAGGGAAGAAGGGAGTTGGCTTAGTCTTTCTTTCTCCTATGGTTCTTGCAAGGTTCGGCTAGAGTGTGAGGGAGAGAGCAAGAAGTTGGCTGCACTTGTAAATGGGGACAGCCCTCTCTTGTGCGCATATCTTAAAGGAAAAGTGAGGAGAGGTTGAAATGATAACAAATCTGATTACTTGTGAGGATGGGACTGCACACTTGGTTTGAACAAGCAAGGGGTTGCTTCTAGTATACACTATGCACATGCAAGGATGTGGAGAGGAGAGGTTCAGATCTGATTGTGCTACCTAAGTCAGAAATTTTTAACACAAACAAGCAAGTCATGCGCACATGGTGGAGTGGAGGGAGGTGTCATCATGAGCACATGTAAGAGGGTTCTCTAAGTCAACAAGCAAGACAGATTTGTGGCAGCCTAAAATCTGATTTGGAGCTCCCCTTGTGCGCATATGATGAGGAGGTTGCAGCCCCAAAATCCTTCTTTTTGTTGCATGTGGGGCAAGGGGCAGATTTGGTTCATGATGGACTGCCAAAAGCATGCAGAAATCTGCACATTTCAGCCTCATGATGGAAGGTGTAAGGTGGTTCTCCAAGTCAACAAGCAATGCAGATTTTGTGTCATAAAATCTGATCTATGACCCCTCCATGTGCGCCTAGAATGAAGAAGAATGCAGCCCAAAATAATGCTAAGGAGTACATGTGTCTTCCATGCAATGAAGTTGAATTCAAATGGTGCACAAACTAAGGTGATGTGGCGGTCATGCAAGGGGAAAGTTGGCAGATTTTCTAAGTCCTTTCTAGTCTCTTTTGCGCATGAAATGAGGAGTGAGGCTGCATCTAGTCATGTGGGTGTTTCTTGCTACACAAGACAGCCTTGTTGGACAAGGCTTAGGGAATTATGTGTGGATTTAACTTGGGCTGAACATGATTGATCCAAAACCTCCTTGGGCCATCGGCCTACACCTACAATGGATCCAAGAAGACAAGTCTAAAGGTGACAAGTCCACACACACTAGCCCACTTCCTAAGTCCTTTAAACACAAAAGCCTTCTAACACACAATCAAATTACTCATATGATTTTAATAAAAGTTTCACATGTCTACATATGCACCCTCCTATAATTTTAATTTAAATACTTACCTTAGTCTCATCCAAGGATAAGGCCATGTAATTTCGCAAGCCATCAATCATACACATGCATCTATATCATTATAACACTTAAGTATTTTTCTAATTATGTGGGATGTTACACTCTCCCCACCAAATAGGAATTTTGTCCGCAAAATAAACTTACTTAAGAGCTAAACAGTTCTGGATAGCGTTTCTGAATGTCGTCCTCGCGCTCCCAAGTGGCTTCAGCTGCCGATCTGTTGTTCCATAATACTTTCACCAAAGGAATCTCTTTAGAACGGAGTCGCTTGACGGATCTTTCAAGAATTTGGAATGGTTGCACTTGGTACGTCAAGTTTTCTTTTAATTCCACTTCTTCCGGCCGTAACACGTGAGATGGATCAGAGAGATACCTCCGTAGCTGCGACACATGAAATACATTGTGAATTCCTGACAGATTGGGTGGTAAAGCCAACCGATATGCAGACTCTCCAATCCGGTCCATAATCAGATACGGTCCTAAGTACCGTGGACTTAACTTCTTAACTCCCATTCTCCTTCCGAGTCCCGATGTAGGTGTGATTCTCAAAAATACATGGTCTCCGACTTCGAAAGATAGAGGCTTATGACGCTTGTCGTAATAACTCTTCTGTCTGGCCTGAGCCCTCTGCATATTTTCCCGAATCTTCTTTACTTGTTCGGATGTTTCTTGAATTAGATCAGGTCCTAACATACTTCGCTCACCTACTTCAGTCCAACATAAAGGGGATCTGCATTTTCTCCCATACAAAGCTTCATACGGTGCCATCTGAATACTGGAATGATAACTGTTATTGTAAGCAAACTCAATCAAAGAAAGATAATTATCCCAGCTGCCTCCTAACTCCAAAACGCATGCTCGCAACATGTCCTCTAATGCTTGAATGGTGTGTTCTGTCTGTCCATCGGTCTGCGGATGATAAGCAGTACTCAATCTCAAGTGGGTCCCTAATGCTCTTTGAAAAAATTCCCAGAACTTAGATGTAAACTTGGGATCACGATCACTGACAATACTCGTAGGAACTCCGTGCAGCTTCACAATCTCCTGAAGGTAAATCCTGGCAAGCCTCTCTGTATTATATGTGGTTCTAACACGTAAGAAATGAGCCGACTTCGTTAACCGATCAACAATCACCCAGATAGCATCATATCCTTCTCGCGTCCGAGGAAGTCCAACTACAAAATCCATCGCGATACTGTCCCACTTCCACTCGGGAATCTCCAGAGGTTGAAGGAGTCCCGAAGGTTTCTGATGTTCGTACTTCACCTTCTGACAAGTTAAGCATCGAGATACATACACAGCAATATCACGCTTCATACCCGGCCACCAAAACGAGGTCTTCAAATCCTGGTACATCTTCGTGGATCCAGGATGAACTGCATACTTGCCCTTATGAGCCTCCTGCAAAACTTCTTGCTTCAACTCTTCATTCGGCACAACTAGCCGGCCTTGGAATCTCCAAATATCATTCTCATCCCTTACAACTTCTTGGTTGCCAACCAATTCACGGACTAACTTTTCATCTTTCTGAGCCTCCTTAATTCTACTGATCAATTCATTCTCCACCTTTATATTTCCCAATCTTATGCTATTCTCTCTCTCGTTTACAGATAAATTCAAGTCTCGAAAGGCCTCAAACAATTTTAGTTCTTCCATCATCAGAGTTGCAGTGTGCAGTGTCTTCCTACTCAGGGCGTCAGCTACCACGTTTGCCTTTCCTGGGTGGTATTTAAGTTCAAAATCATAGTCCTTCAGAAATTCCATCCACCGTCGTTGCCGCATATTCAGCTCCTTCTGGTCGAACAAATACTTCAAACTCTTATGATCGCTGAACACGTCAAACTGCGAACCATACAAGTGGTGTCTCCAGATTTTAAGTGCGAACACTATAGCTGCTAACTCTAAATCGTGCGTAGGATAATTTTCTTCGTGAGGCTTTAGTTGTCGAGACGCATAAGCTACCGCCATACGATCCTGCATCAACACGCATCCAAGTCCTTTCAGCGACGCATCACAGTATACTTCGAACTTCCGGGTAGGATCCGGAATCGTGAGTACGGGAGCACTCGTTAACCTGCTCTTCAGTTCCATGAAACATTCTTCACAAGCTTCGGTCCACTCAAAAGGCTTGTCCTTCCGAGTGAGACGGGTAAGGGGTTGCACTATCTGAGAGAAATTCTGGATGAACCTTCGGTAATATCCAGCAAGACCTAAGAAACTCCTTACTTCAGTGACAGTCTTGGGTCGTTCCAATTCATGACAGCTTCAACCTTGCTGGGGTCCACCGCAATACCTTCTGATGAAATGACATGGCCTAGAAACTGGACCTCTTTAAGCCAAAACTCGCACTTCGACCACTTTGCGTACAACTGCTTCTCTTTCAAGATTTGCAAGACAATCCTCAGATGTTCCGCATGCAGCTCTTCATTAGTAGAGTAAATCAGAATATCGTCGATAAACACAATGACAAACTGGTCAAGAAACGGGCGGAAGATGCGATTCATGTAGTCCATGAATACCGCTGGAGCATTTGTATGTCCGAATGGAATCACCTGATATTCGTAGTGCCCATAACGAGTCCTAAAACCTGTTTTCGGAATATCCTCCGGTTTGACCCGGATCTGATGGTATCCCGATCGTAGATCTATCTTGGAAAAGGCTCTGGCTCCTCTCAGCTGGTCCATCAAATCGTCGATTCTCGGTAACGGATACTTATTCTTCACCGTAACTTTGTTCAGCTGTCGGTAATCTACACACAGACGTAGACTTCCATCCTTCTTCTTAATCAAGATGGCTGGAGCACCCCACGGAGAGGTACTCGGTCTGATGAATTCCTTTGCCAACAATTCTTCTATCTGCTTCTTCAACTCGCGAAGTTCCAAAGGCGCCATGCGATACGGGGCAATGGAGATTGGTCCAACTCCAGGAACAAGTTCGATAGAAAATTATATTTCCCTATGAGGAGGCAATCGAGGTATTTCATCCGGGAATACCTCCTCGAATTCTCTAACTACCGGTACATTCTGAATTTGATTGTCAACCGAGGTCTCAGCCTCGATCGACAAAAGATACCCTGCTGCTCCCTTGCGGAGCTCTTTTCTAACTTGTAACAAAGAAATGAGAGAGAAGGGTTGAAAATTACCATCTTTCGCATCCAATGCGAACACCCGTGCTTGCGTAGGCTGTGGATTAGCGTTCCGGGGGCATTCGTAAGCAAAATGTCCTTGCTGGCCACATCTGAAACATGCATTGTTGTTCTTGCGACAAACTCCAAAGTGATTCTTTCCACACGTAGCACAAACAGTCGCACCCTGTCGTCCAGTTGACGATTGACCAACAGTATTGCTTCTCTTAAAATTTCCAGGCCGCGCCTGCAACTGCGTACCTCTGCCTCGACCCCTACCAGGTGTCGTCCTGAAGAACCTGCCTGCTCTGTTTCCTCCGTGGAATTGCGTTGGTGGCTTATTCAGATTCTTGGCCTCGTTAATGATTCCTTCTGCCTGTCGACTCTGGTTGATGAGCTCCGGAAGTGTACGATTAGCTGTCGTCAGAATGAGTTTATGGATTTCCGGATGTAATCCGCTTTCGAACTTCTCTACCTGCCATTCCTCATCATAAATGTTCCGGTCAAAGTTGGCGTATTCAATCAGCTGCCCAAATTTGGCAATGTACTCATTGACCGACATGTTATCCTGCCTAAGTGACAGCAGTTCCGTGTGCTTCATTCTCCTCATTGCTTTGGGGAAATACTTATCCAAAAAGACTTGTCTGAATACGGCCCATGACAGCTCAACGTCCTCAGCTCTCAGCAGAGCCCTCGCACCAGTCCACCATGTTAAAGCTTCTCCCATCAGCTGGTACGATGCGTAATCAGT